>JAECUM010001818.1:0-162205 GCA_016617855.1 Megalonaias nervosa | reverse complement strand
GATTGTGAATAGCCATAAAAGGCACATAACTACATATTGTAGTGGACTCACTCGGCAGGGATGTGAGGAGTTCATTCACTCAGTCAATATAAAGTTGCCTGTAGTCAATCCTAACTCCGTTCAAAGGGCAAATATGTGTATAAAATTAAATATATATCTGCACTTATGTATATGTTGTTCAACACCGAAAAAAGTCAATAACACGTGTTATCCAATTTGCCAGAGGCACGAAACTATAACGTTGATAGTACGTGTGCGGTTCAGGAAAAGATTTTCAAAAACGTTGTACTAAATTAACATTACGATGCCTTTGAATTTCAACAACATATGCTAAGTTATTATTGGCTGACATCGATATTCTACAAATGTTTATCGAGCATTTTGATAGAAGTCCTTAAAGGTGAGCGTCTGCAATCGCTAGTGATAGTGGGTAGCTATACAGAGAGTTTCCTGCTTTTATATATATCTGTAACGTTTGTAATTTTTAATCATGACTGTAAATTGAAGTGGTTAAATATAGCTGGATTTGGTATATGTGCATAGGGTATGTTTTAGGATACAAAGTATAAAGAATTACATAGTATCAGCAAATGGGTACTTATGTACGCGCTTACTGTTACAAATAATACAATTATTAGTCAACAGGGTGACAAGTTTGGCGCTGTTTTCCAATAGTCAAGTGAGATCTTAGAAGAATTAAATTATTTTCGATTGGATGGGTTTGACACGTAATAAGTAGTGACAAAATGCGCGTTTATTCTCTTAAGCCCATATAATAGTATGTATCGTTAAAAAGTTTTCTTATTCTTCTTCCTTGTGTTTTTGTTGTAACATCAAGTCTGCAGACGCTTTTATGTTTTAATTAGATACGATTTGAGAGGAAACATTTATTTTTTATTTGTGACATGTTAGGATAGTTAGCGGATTAGTATATTCTTAGATGTGAAGTTTCTACTGAACATTTCATTCTTTTAGATATTAATATAACTTTATTCAGGATTGTTTTGGATTCAATTCATAATATTGCAAGTTCCTCTTAAATTTTCTTTTGTTTTCCTTTGACAATCAAATTGTTTGTTAAGGTTTACAAAACATGTTGGTTTTGGTTATTTATGTTACTTAGTTCATAACCATAGAGTCCAAACAGCACACAAGGACATGCTAATTATTGTTTGGCTACAATTGTATCACCCTGTGTGCCACAGGTATTTAATAAAGGCTTTCCATTAGTCACATTATATATTTCAGACTCAATACAAGTGGATATATCATTATATATAAGGCTGGAACAAGAAAATCTGGACTTATTCAGTCCATTATTTTGATTTGCAAGACCCACATACCGTATGCAAATGTTATAGATGCCTATGTCACTGATGTGGAACTTGTTATTCTAAGAGGGAACTGAACAAATCAGTATACCGATTTTTCAGTGGAAAACCTGTAAGAAAGAACATTTGAAAGCCATCAAAACAGACAAGCCAAGGATACGATGTGACATACTTGTGTGAGCGCGAATACAAACGAATTCTGGAAATGGACTTAGAACTGCGACGCAGCGTTGAACACTACGACGTATGAGGAGGGTGAACAACTCTACCCTTATGACAGATTCTTCAAATGATGTGCCAGATGAATGTAGGAAAACAAAGTAAGTACACGAACGTGTCCGTTATACCCTTAGATATGTAAATATTCTAGATTGTATACAGTTACCACGAAATTATCACCCAACACATTGACGTAGAATGTATCCACAAATAAGAATACCTGGTCATATGCAAAATCGTTCCAACCACGAACATGCACTATCCCGCGTTGCTTCAACATTACAACGACGAAGATGCTCTTTCATAATAATGATGTTAGTGTAGAATTGTTGCACAGTCATAATTGACCCTCAAGTTTGTCCAGACCAATATGCTGCCAACGTGATTATAGCTGCTTTCCTGAGAAGCAATAGTCGTTTGTAGCTGTACTCGCATTTCTAACTCATAGGTGACCGCGTGCTTTACTTAAGCGTAGGCATAGACAGCTTATTCTGATGGTGGGTAAAAGGATATAAAACCAGCCCCGTAATAATTAATTTGCAATTCTTAACAACGACAATGGCGTAAACGCGCCAATAACGAAGCAACCTGTACACATTTAGCTAAGCTAATAGCAAATAAAGTACGTTTCTAAATCAAGAAGATGACATTGTTTGAAACTGAGTACACCCGCAAGATAAGCAAAACGTGACAGTATTGTGGATGGCCCTGTGAATTCGATGAAGGAAGATGCCAGGTATTTGAAACAGTAGCATGGTAACATTTATTCCTAGGACTGAACGACATTAATTATTCTTAACATACAGTAGAAATCAATGATGTTGGCGAAATGTTCAACGTACAATAGATGCTCATCTTTGGCGACAGCAAGGAACACGCTGCACAAACCGATTCGACTCAGATGTTGAAGTTAAACTGTTACAGCAGATATCGAGCAATAATGGAACATATATTTTGATGTTCTTTCCCATTTGGCTTTGTACATTCATGGTTAAAAGTATATATTTTGTCTGATCAATGTCTTTCTGAAATATTTGTGGGATCTGTCCAAAGCCTGTTTCAGTTTAAACAAATTGCTTGACACGATCATCGACAGTAAACTGACAGGTACTGAAATTCTTAATCAACAGTTTCAAAATGGATAGAAGAAACAACACTTTTGTCACGATCGAAATCTTACAACCGAAGCTAATGTAGCATAATTTACTAAAAGATTGCTGAAAAAAGTTATGTCTAAATACTTTATACATCATTAGAATCTGAAGTAGATGGAAGTGTGAGCATTCTCGGAACAAGTCACGACCCAGAACAGATTCAAAGTGATTGACCGATTGTTGAGGACCAAGGCGCAATTAGAAAGAAACCAACGTAGATCATAACAGTCATCGTTGTTGTGCTGATCGTTATTTTACCTTTACTTATCACATAGTCGGTACACTTCGCCTACAGTGTGTGCAGTTTCATATTTTTGATATTATACGTGTGAACATATCACTTTATGTGATTCTGATTGGTCCAAATAAGCCCATGAAATTATTGTGCAGTATTCTCTTTACTGATTGGCTGGGATCGTGGGAAAACGTTTTTAACCCTGCCTTCTGGAATGTTTAGTTTTGAATGAACATTTTTTGGCGGCCATTTTATAACTCTACTCGCGAAAAGAAATTGAGGAAAAATTATCTCGGCTGTCTGAATATGGATATGTTACCCCCACAGGGGTTTGTTATGTCATGTTTAACAATATCATCATAAGAAAAATGGCGTAAACTACAAGACAAGAACAACAATAAGAAGTAAAACTAAGGGTATTGCTTATTTGATAGCGGGTGGCGGGGAGAGGGTTGGCGGTATATCTGTAACATAGATATGGAACCCACCGTATATACAAGAGTGGTTTAAATGTTAACTTAAAGAAGTAAATAAACTCACCTCTGTTCACATAAGAATCTGGACCTAAATGGGTCTCTTAACTGACAGAACTTTATCCAACCACAGCATCTTTACGCAGCATATATGGGATGCAAATCCGACTCGAATAGAAATTTGTTTACGTCTTCTGCACAGTCTATTGTTCCAAATCAAATACTGCAAATATTCGGTCACAAATGTATTGCAGTAAATGTGGGTATTTTTGCATCCAGTAGTCCTATTTCACATGAAAATCGCAACAATGTAACGTTTAGTTCTGAAAATGACATTTTAGGGTAAAAATCTACTGTAGGCCTACTGTACTGTGTACCGTATCAAACAATGTGGCAGCATCACATCGCATTGATCATTCTGTTTTGAAAAATGATTTTGTCGTTATAGAATGTTCTGTTTATTTGGATGGAAGCTTTTTCTTTGATTTATAGTTTGTAAAAAAGTATCATCTACTTTTACCAGTTCAACTTTGTTTGGGACTATATTTTATGCACAACAAATGAAAGGTGCACCGTCAAATTTACGAAATTATTCGTTCTTCTTTCCATCTATATAATTTCCACTGCAATAAAAACTATGTGATAAAAAGAATCTCAAATGGGTAATGATTTAATATTAAATTTATGAAACTCGTTGAATAATGTCCTCTTTTGCTCGCCAAGGCTCGCAAAAGCTGGACATTACTCAACTCATTTCATAAATTCAATATTAAATCATTACCCATTTGAGATCCTCTATATTCAAAACGGAAGATTGAGTTCGTATCGAGAAAAACGAAAGGCTACTTATGCAACTAGAGGATCAATGGATTCTTATGACGATACCCGTCGCTCCATAAATTTGAAGATATGAACATAGATGTTTTGAAACGTTTCCTTGCCCGAAAAACAACCAGTGGACAAGAAATGTGATTACGACTACGATCCAGAGCGCAATCACGAACATATATCACAACTTTGGGAAATCATACCATCAAAGAAGTCACATAGCGTTGAAAAGACTAAATATTGTACGTTCTTGCATTGCGACCTCATAAGTCACCAGTTATAAAAATAAATCCAGATGCCTTTAAAATATATGTTTGCATCATCCGTATCTATAGAAGCCTAGCAATATCTCTTATTGTTGTTCTTGTCTTGTAGTTGGACATCTCGCGGTTGCAATCCCATGTGTGTGTATGGGGTGTTCAGGGAGGGGTAGTACCTCTGGCGGGGTAGCAGTCGTACTCCCATGGGGTAGCTAGTCCACCTTTGGTCCCCACCTGTCACTCAACTCTCACCTGTGGCTCCCAGTAGCTGTAGCATGCGCAGCGGCCACACCACGGGCAACGGCTTCGACTGGCCGGCTAAACCAGGTTGAGGGTAGCCGTCGGGTCTTAAACCCTCGGTGATCTAGGTTTGTCTACCTAAGCATGTGAAGACTGGACCCGGCGGACTGCGCGGAGGAACCACCAGCTGGTCAACGGGCAGAAAGGCGGTTACAGCAAGCGACGTGGAACGCGACTAGGGCACAGTGAGACACCATTAGACACTGCTGGCCATCCACTGCATCCCCCCTATCTCCAGCCGTCTCGACTCTGTCTTGCCACTGGACCCAGATATGCGGAGACGAGAGAGTGAGGTCGACGAGTGCGCAACTCCTCCTCACTGAAATCCAATTCTCACGCGCAAGTCATGACTTCACCAGATCATTATCCCATTCCATCATCCTGCAAGTCCTGCGGCGACGGGGAAGTGGCGAAGCGGCAGGTGTGGATTCACTGGCAGCCGTAGTAACAACCCTGCACGCAGACGGCTCAGGCTATAGGGTCGTCTTCCTATGACCGAAGTAGCATGGGAGTTCGGCAGCCACCTGAGTGTCCGAGCAGCCCTCTTCAGGACTACACTGCTCGCCTCCACAGCAAGAGGAAGGGACTAGAAAAGGTGTCCTAAACATTGTCTACTTCATCTTACCTTGGCCAGCTTACCGCGGCTGGCGGGGATCCCACTCCAGCAGTAAGAAAACAAAGAAACAGATCAAGGTGACAACTCTCACCTTAGGCGCATGGAACGTGCGCACACTCATGGATCGTGCCGGGACTGAAAGGCCTGAGAGACGGACTGCTTTGATTGCCAGAGAGCTGAACAGGTACAAAGTCCAGATCGCAGCACTCAGCGAGACCCGATTTGCCGACGAAGGTCAACTGTCAGAGGTAAATGCAGGCTACACCTTCTTTTGGATTGGACGCAGCATGGAAGAACGTCGCGAGGCTGGAGTTGGGTTTGCCATCAAGTCCAACCTGGTCAACAAGACAGTCGGCCCACCTAAAGGCATCAACGATCATCTGATGACCGTTCGACTTCCGCTCCCAAGAAAGCGATATGCCACACTAGTCAGCGCCTACGCCCCAACACTGACAAACCCTGATGAGATCAAGGACAAGTTCTATGATGAACTGAGATCCACTATTGCTGCCGTGCCCAGAACAGATAAACTCATCATCTTTGGTGACTTTAACGCCCGGGTTGGCGCAGATCACACCTCATGGGAAGGAGTGCTGGGAAAAAATGGGATTGGCAGCTGTAACAGCAATGGCCTCCTACTGCTAGAAACTTGTGCAGCGCACGAACTGCTCATCACTAACTCTGTCTTCCGCCTACCACTTCGCAACAAGACGTCATGGATGCACCCACGCTCCAAGCACTGGCATCTGCTCGACTACGTCATAGTGCGACAGAAAGACAGGCAGGACGTCAGAGTGACGAAGGCTATGTGTGGAGCCGAGTGCTGGACTGACCATAGGCTGATCATCTCCAAACTTAACATCAGGATGCAGCCTCCTAGACGTCCTCAAGGGAGCAAGACACTGAAGCGACTGAACGTCTCCAAGCTGAAAAATGATTCAGTGAAGCAGTCCCTTGCAGACGAACTAGACAACAAGCTAGAAGCCATCACTCTAGGCTCGCATGATGTAGAGTCTGATTGGGCGTCCCTTCGGGATGTTGTCTACTCCACCACCGCCGATGTGGTAGGCCCTACTGCACGCAAGCACCAGGACTGGTTCGATGATAACGATGATCGCATTCAAGAACTGCTCGACGAAAAACACCGCACACACAGAGCGCTGCTAAATGACCCGAACTCCACATCTAAGAAAGCTGCATTCGCCAGTATCAGAAGAACAGTGCAGAGAGAGCTCCGACAGATGCAGGACACATGGCTGAGTAAGAAGGCGGACGAGATCCAGTCGTATGCAGACCGCAATGACATGAAGAGGTTCTACGAGGCGCTCAAGACAATCTACGGTCCCACTAAATCAGGATCTTCCCCTCTCCTCAGTGCAGATGGGAACACACTGATCACTGATATGGAAGAGATTCTCAAGCGCTGGGCAGAACACTTCGACAGTGTCCTCAACCGTCCTTCCTCCATCAACGCTGAAGCCATCGCTCGCCTGCCCCAGGTCCTAACCAACGCTTCCCTCTCGGACTCGCCAAGTTTCACAGAAGTGGAGAAGGCAATTAAAAGTCTATCCAGTGGCAAAGCCCCGGGTTCTGACTCCATCCCAGCGGAAGTCTACGCAGCTGGTAGTCCCCGACTGACGCAGAAGCTTACTGACCTCTTCCAGTCTGTGTGGAACCAGGAGAAGATTCCACAGGAGTTCAAAGACGCCTCTATTGTCCACCTCTACAAGCGGAAGGGGAACCGTCAAGCATGCGACAACCATCGTGGCATCTACCTATTATCCATCGCAGGGAAAATACTAGCCAGAATTCTGCTAAATCGACTGACCGTCCACTTGGAGCAAGGCTTGCTACCAGAGAGTCAGTGCGGCTTCAGGCAGGATCGGGGCACCGTGGACATGATCTTCGCAACCAGGCAACTCCAGGAGAAATGCCAAGAGCAGAACGTCAGCCTCTACACCACTTTTGTGGACCTCACAAAGGCTTTTGACACTGTGAGTCGTGAAGGTCTGTGGAGGATCATGGCAAAGTTCGGATGCCCTGAGAAGTTCATCACCATGGTCAGACTATTCCACGATGGCATGCTCGCTAGAGTACAGGATGATGGAGAGTTCTCCCTGCCCTTTCCAGTGACAAACGGTGTCAAGCAGGGCTGTGTTCTTGCCCCGACCCTGTTCAGCATGATGTTCACAGCGATGCTGACCGATGCTTTCCGTAAGGGTGACATTGGCATCGACATCCGGTTCAGGACTGATGGGAACATCTTCAACCTGAGAAGACTGCAGGCTAAGACCAAAGTCCAGGAAGACACCATCCGCGACTTCCTCTTTGCTGACGACTGCGCTTTGAATGCTGGTACTCAGTCTGACATGCAAGAAAGTATGGATCGGTTCTCCAAAGCCTGCACAGATTTCGGACTCACAATAAGTACGAAGAAGACCGAAATCATGTACCAGCCTGCACCCTCAGTGCCCTACACCGAACCCAGCATTACCGTAAATGGACAGAAGCTCGCTGTTGCTGACAAGTTCATCTCCCTTGGCAGCACCCTGTCGCGCACAATCTCCATCGATGAAGTGGTCACTCTC
This sequence comes from Megalonaias nervosa, assembly GCA_016617855.1. NCBI lineage: Eukaryota > Metazoa > Mollusca > Bivalvia > Unionida > Unionidae > Megalonaias > Megalonaias nervosa. The sequence goes on along the minus strand of JAECUM010001818.1, from coordinate 154,201 downwards.
AGGATTGCTCGTGCAAGTGCAGCCTTCGGCAGACTTCACAATACTGTATGGAACAGAAGAGGAATCAGCCTGCCAACCAAGCTCAAGGTGTACCGCGCAGTAGTACTGCCCTCCTTCTTGTACGCCTGTGAGACATGGACGGTGTACAGTCGCCATGCAAAACAGCTGAACTCCTTCCACATGCGCTGCCTCAGAAAACTGCTCCACATCAAATGGCAGGACAAGACTCCTGACACAGAAGTCCTCCAGAGAGCAGAGATGACAAGCGTCCATGCCATGCTCAGAAGGTCACAACTCCGCTGGGCTGGTCATGTCTGCCGTATGCCTGATGAGCGCCTCCCAAAGAGACTGTTCTATGGGGAACTCGCTGAAGGCAAGCGTTCCCGAGGAGGCCAAAAGAAACGGTTCAAGGACACGCTCAAAGCCTCCATGAAGTCCTGTGGCATTGACCCAGACAGCTGGGAGCAGCTTGCCGAAGACCGCGCTGCCTGGCGTCACCAGATCAACTCAGGCGCAGCTGCATTTGAAGAGCACCGGATCAACAAGGCCAAGCAGAAACGCCAGCAGAAGAAGAGCAGAGCCAGAGCCGACCTTCAGTCCATCCAGCCCCCGGCAATTCCCTGTCCTCATTGCCGTAGACTCTTCAGAGCACAGATTGGCCTCACCAGCCATCTGCGCACTCACAGACCAGCCTAGATCTGAAGTCATGGTCGTCTTCGAGACCGAAGGACGAACATCATCATCATCATCATCATCATCATCATCATCAGCAACTGTAGGTATGGTGTGGAGAATATGTCTTGAACATCGAAACGTCTTATTCTCATAGATCGTTTTAGTGTATTGTGTGATTGCAGCTTTTATTCAATGCTTGAGTTTGCAACACGGCAGTAAGTAACTATGTATCTCCTTCCCAATGCACCAGTGAAATACTCTAACGTTGGAAGTGGAAGCAACAATATCTGCCAAGGCAATAACGGCAACAAACTTTTAACTTGCTAAAATCAGTCATTGTGACTTGGATACCAGATCGATTCAAATATGAATTATCAATTTAATTTCATTTTACCCAACGAAATTATATTTTGTCCAATGGCTAACGTATCTCAATAAAATTCGACCACGAAGCTCAGTTTTGTGATCTGGCATAGGTATAGAGCATTCATTATCCCGATATCTTGAATATCATCTGGAATCAAACGTATTTCTTTGTGAAGTTACTAGACGATCAAATACAGGAGCCGTTAGACATAAAAGAGCATTGTTACTACAAAAGTTATTATCATCGGCAGCCCATTGTAAACTGTGCATGATGTGGGAGTTCCTGGATATATTTTAATATTGGACATCTCGCGGTTGCAATTCCAAGTGTATATCCATGGTTCGTTATCGGAAGCACAGAAATACAAATAAACATAAGATTAATTATAACTGTACATTCTCATCGTTTATGAAAATATTGTATATACAATTTCCTTGCTAGCTATATTGTGGTAATACGAAGTTAACTACCAATTTTAAACACACAACAATAACAACAAGATATTCTGCAAGTATTTTGATGCCCCACTGAAATGAATGAAGGTTTGAACTTTACATTTTGATGTAATCAAATGTAGTCATTATATTTTAGGACTATAATGCGTTCATTCGCGCAAGCTTACCCGTGAAAGTAATGTGACAGAGTACATACTGGTATAAATTGGGGAAACTCAGACAAGATATTGCATTCTACCAATGAACGGTCACAATTTGCTTCATTTGACCAAACGATTCTCTGGTGGTAACGTATAACCCATATGTATATGACAACGAAGCCAAGAATTGGCCTGTGTGCCTAATTTTTCTTTTTGCCGAGCCGGACATGATCCAGTCATTAAACCAAAGCTATAGAAGTTTAAAACATTGTGCTATCTCAAGGAAAGTAATTTATCCACAACGTTATGATCGTTCCGGAGAATAACGCGTATTCGTTTTCGAGTGCAGGGAAAACATACTCATTCAGTCAAAGATATTTTTTTACTTCAGGAAAAATAAAACCACATGACACCGAGAAAAAGCTGAGAAAAACATTAAAACACCGCTACTGCGACAAGAAGATACCCACAACCATAGAAAACATAATATTTGCGATTACTAAATTAAAAGCGAAGATAATACTCAAAGATTCGTGTGTTTTCTCCATGACAAGTATATGCCTGATTGTAATGACACTCACCATAATGACAATGAAAGAATACTAGTTGATTATCATTTGTGTTGTTCATGTCCTCATCGACCTCGAAATGTAAGGGAAACTGAAGAGGAAATGGTCCTCATCGACCTCGAAATGTAAGGGAAACTGAAGAGGAAATGGTCCTCATCGACCTCGAAATGTAAGGGAAACTGAAGAGGAAATGGCTCTGAGCAAAGCTTTTTAAACCAGACAAAATGAATGCACTCTAAAATGCCAAGATGGTTTCTGTCAACAATTTCGTGTATTTTTTATTCCGTGAAGAAGACTTGCACCTTTACAACAAACTTGTGAGTAGCAGCATGTGTGCTTACAATTAATGTCCTACCCAGAAAATTGTTTACCTAAATGAAAAGAATCCAATAACGCAGACGTATACGCTTGTCTGGTGTGGAAACTCGACAGATTTTGCAAGGCCAGCTACCTGGAATTGATTACTTATGATAACATGGACCACAATCAAGGATTTCACTGCCCAAAGAGAACAAAAGAAGCGAGGTCACATTTCGAGATTGATGGGTCGTTCTCACTTTGACATGTAGCTGAATAAGTATTTATTAAACGGAGATCATGTAAGCCTAAAACTGTATTAGAAAGGACTCCCCTCTATTTGACGGCCAACCCTAACGATTTCAAAACATCATCCAAGAAGCGAAACTGTACATATACACTGCTTTGCTAGAGTAGGATACGAAATTAAACACAAATGATCAGTAACACTGCCACATATCTCATACAACCATCCAAGATCGACAAGCATGTGTCCCATTAACATCTATCTCTATGTGAATGAAAGGGCATAAGAAAACATTGAAGACCTAAGGAATGTAGTCAGTCAACGTATATATATATATAGTTTTTACACATCCTGCTTTTTCGTAATAGATGGTCAGACTCAACTTCTAGGACTATTCATGTACGTAAGGTTGCAATTTGCATTACTATTACATTTTTAAATTAGCCGATGGAAGACTTATAAATAATTGTATAGCTTTAGAAGAGCCTTGATATTATTGTTTAAAAATACACGTTACGAATTTCTAAATGATATCCGTTTAAAAGACAAAATTTTAAAAATGATTCTTACCATCCTAATATAAATTACTTATAACTTGCTACTTACTTTTCTACTCCAAGAGTAAAGAGAACTAACGGCCCCTGAAAATATTATAATATACAATAAAAAGTGGGTGTTTGTCCTTCAAAGTCCACATTGTAGCAAAGTGCAGGTTCAATTTGGACTATCTCGACATCAAGCTACATGTATACTTCGGGAAATTTATCAAGGCTGCTAAAGTTCGCTAGATAAATAATGTAAACAAACACAGGAACCGCGTCATTTAAATATAATATAAGCAAGCAAAGAAAAATTGCGACATCAAGATATATTATCGTGACTGAATGCACATATTTATGCATATTATGCATGGTATGTATGTATGTACGTATGTATATATGTATGTATACGTGCATGTCTTTGCAACAACCTTTGTATCACAAGCTCACCAGGTATAACAGGTAAGACACGAACCAATGTTAATATTTGTAAATCAGGCGCAAAATGAAAAAGGTGTATTTATTAAACACTGTACATTCCAAACTTGTAAAGAAAGAAACACAAAGAAACATTTCGCTGCATAAATGTGCAATACGTTCCAGCATGGCAGGAGCAATTTGCTTAGTAATCTGCTTTTCAAGATATCACAGCGTGTGGTACTGAAATGTAAACATACAAGTTGACATTGCGTCTTATACGTTGAAAAACAAATACGTTGAAGAACCTTAGATCAATAGGGTATCAACAATAAACCAGTACACAGCATGATTTACGACATCTTCATACAAATGCGAAATGGTATCGCTATCTCTGAAGAGCTATATGCATGATAAAACATAGAATAAAATGTATTTTTGTAATTTTGTACAATGTTAGAGACTTTCAAATGCACAAGATCTAGTTGCCAACTGGTCTATGTATATTATGCCTAGCTTATTCTGGACAGACAGACAGACATCGAAAACGCATCCAAATATAACAATTTTGAACGGATCAGGTGAAGATGATTTTAAGATAATTCAGGAGTAACAAGCAAATGTCTTAAGACACAAAATAGATCTATGTGTCATACTTTTAAAATGGATGAGAAACATTAACTTTGGTGACTCTAGGTAAAAGGATGTACCATTTAGGAGTATGAAGAACCAAAAACGCAAAATACACTCTTTATGGACAATAAGTCTATATGAATACTTAATGATTGGCTGAGTTACAATATTGTAGATGCAAACTCGTCCAAAATTTCATAATGTACGTTAAACTCAGTAGAGGAAAAATCAGGTGTTATGCTAGTCGAATCATCATCCGCCAAATCTACCACTTCTGCTGCATGGTAAAATCATGCTTAAGGCCACTTTGAACACTGCCCTGCGCACAGCGTATGGAGTAATGGTCAACACTTTTACACTTAAAGATCTGCCTCACAGTCCAACGTGGCATACACTCAAAACATCCTCCACTTTGAGATTAGCTACATAGGCTAAGTAACTCACTTTCTAACGAAAAATACCCGCTATCGATACAATCGTTGTGGATTCCATTGCCAAGCGCAGTACAGTACAGGAAGGATATATTACACTTGTATGATGTATACTTTGTGCATCAAAACAATTATTTTGACTCGTACAAATACAAATACACAAATGATAGTTAGTGCCCTACTAACTTTATGAAGAATCCAAGGCCAACATACGCAGCTCATGGCCTAAATTTTGTACTCATAGATAATTGCAAATACGACAATAGTATCAACAACACGGGGCCATTTCCTATAATCATGTGCATATAAATTATCCATATTAGGATATCCATCGATGGACAATGGCTACTTTTGCTGAACGAGCAAGGGTCCGGTGTTTACAACAAGAAAGACTCGCTGTGTTATGGCCCACGTATCCCAAAAGCTATTTTTTGTTCCAAAGGCCTCCTCCAATAATTGCAGATACTCAGGAGATTGGGCAACATATTCAATTCTTCAACGATAGGATCAGGCACGTGGCAACTAAAAAGGCTGGGCTTAAATATCGTGGGCAAACTACGCAAACGTCATCACGACGCACTATCAGTCTTGAGAGGGCGCGCGAGGTAGCATAATGTTTGATGCGTTTTTGTATGTACTTTCCATACCCGCGTTCAAACGCAGTACAACGGGTTACCGAAAGAGAGCTTTTCGAACTTCAAACCAGAGAAATTACTCGCGATTTGGAGCTCTCAACTGGAAGAGTAATCATTGTACCGTGAAACGGGTACGAAAAAATACAGTTCCAGGAAAGGACGAATACGCTAATCGGTTGCTGTGGCAAGAATTGAAGTTTATTTTCTACCTGGCCTGAAATATTGATTTTGGTTTTGTAGTAAGCATGTTTATCTCAATCTGTCTTGAACTTTGTAAATTTTTTATGAATTATCGGGTCTACCGATTGTTTGCTACACCTTTTATACCATAATTTTAGTAACAGACTTTTAATTATAGCTAAAATTTTATTTGTCAACATTATGAACCTTCCAGAAGGTTATTTTCCAATAGGTATTATTTTTTAGAAAATGTTAATTGTGACCTGAGGTCAGGCAGAAAGTTATATCTTGTTACTGGAAAAATTATTCATTCGTGTTCTAAGATCTTGAGGCAGAATCATTTGTGTTATTGTTCAGTAGTTGATTACGGCTGAATTTTTTTTTTCAAATTATTTGGTTCGGGTGGTTCTTCTCTAGGATTTTATTCGCAATACCTTAAGTTCCTTTTTTACATTTTCACTTTCTATTCTTGGGAAATAAATTGTGTGTTGAATTTTATATAAATTGTTGGTTTCCACTCCTTTCTATTACTTATTTTAGGACCACAGAGTCGTAATATATGTCACTGTTTAAAAGACACGAGAAGCGAGTAATCATGAACATGGAGTGAATCGAACTCACTGTATTGAAATAATCTACGATATAAATAAACCACTATCGGGTAACACAGAAATGAATCTCCAGTACATTAAAGTTCAGATAAATACATAAACATTAAATATACACAATTCCGTGACATGGTTTCTTTACAAGAAAAACATAGAAGCATTGCGGCATTTTGATGCTTATTTCGACCTGTCTGCGAGCAAAAAGTATCGCGCTATTGGCCACCATGACCCGCAAATCACGTTTCATAAATATATATGATTCATTCTTGCTTTATCAAAACAAACTGTGTTTAGGAAAATATTGCTCAGAACACAGGGATCTTTTATATAAAAAGGCGGGGCTACTTATAGTCGTAGCTCATGCGGTGTTGGCGTAAAAAATACAACTATAGCTCTGCTAGTCACGAGGAGTGAGGGCATTATGTGTGAATACCTGAAACGTAGGAATATTCGCTCATAGATTAGCTACGCACCAAACGTTTCTCAGAGATAGGCTGCAGATCTATCGCGGAATAAACAAGGGTGTACCAGTCTCATCCACTGTTAGTGCGGATTTCTTCCCTTTCTCTGGTGTTTATTAGTTTAGCTATCATTGATAGACGTTGGCTTATTTCCTCTCGCCGTTTGCTGATATATAAATTCTCGGTATCGAGCGCTTGGGAGATGTGGTAAAAGAAAAAGGAAGCCATGAACTAATTAATACTAGGTTTATCCGTGAACTGAAACCCTTATCGCAGAATACATTTCCTTTGGGATGTAACATATTTCTCCTTCTACGCCAAAATATATACTGATTTCTTCAAACTTGATAAAATGGATCTTTGTCGATGCTGATATCACGTAAGGGGACTGGGACACGATATCGGCAATACAATTAAGCTTTTGTTTCGGCTTAAATCCGCACATAGTCATGTTTTGCTTTTTGGTTTTTATAAAAACATTCTCTTCCAAAATGTACTAGCAAATATATTTATCGAGCAACCATCAGTAACGCCTTCAAAAGCAAGCAAAACTGTCATACCAGCAGCCAGCAACATGCCGGATCTCTCGCTAACAATATTAACAGTTGCCAAACCGAAGCAACAAGGAAAGTAGCTGCAGCTAACATATCTTGGATTTTTTCAAGGGCTTTGAACTTATTGACTAGACTCCTCAGTTTATTTTGTTATATCAACTCTCTGGAAGGGTTTGTGCGGGGAAGGAGGATACCACAAAAAGCACACTTAAGTATGCCAATAATAGAGCCAAGAGCCATGCAAAGACATGAGATGTTTATACCTTGTTCACGAAATAAAGTACGCAATGTTCCTACCAAAGACATATTTTAATTCAGTAAACTTGAGAACAACCTTCTTGATGACGATAAGCTGATTATGAATCTACCCGTGCTGTCCCTGCCGAACTTCTACGTGCAAGGCTAATGCCATTAAGATGCAGCTGCATGTGTAACTGTTTATGGTCTGCTTCGCTTAGGGCTACCGGAATGCACTTTTAAAGAGCATGCAACCTCCATATTTTATTTCTTAACTCTTGACGCATACCTTTTAGGATTATTATCAATCGTAATTAGATCGCGCATTGGCAGCAGAAGACTTGTAGTATGGTCCCAAACAGCTCGTTCATCGAAAATAAAATCATCAATATCTTATTTTAATGCGTCTTCATTTATGATTAAAATTACTGTCAGACACAAAACTCAAGCCTCTATCGCCGGGTATGTCTTGTTGCAATTTATAAAGCTTGCCGATGTGGAGATACGCTGGATATAAAGTGACTACGGACAACAATTGTTTTTACAAATATTTGTAGCACTGCTAATATATCTTGCCCGGTACTGCCTGAAACGATGGCACTGGAGGCAGTGCAAATGCCATCCGCACAATCGTCAAAAACCTTGGGGGAGTCATCATCAAAACAATTACTCTTAAGCTTGAATGGAATGAATTGTCATCTATTAACTCTGATATATCCGATGCAATAAAGGACAAATGCCTCATGAGGAAAGGACAAACCTTTTGTACCAGGGGATCCATAATGCCAACAATGCAACTATACAGATTGGTGCCGGCAATTCGGAGGACGCATTGGCGCACTATTTTATATACTTCTAGACATTGAACTGTTTACAGATCACGCTTCGATGAAGATTAACGATGTCAGTTCATGCTGGGAAGTATTAGCGAAACGAGTTTACTCTTCTAATTTTTATTAGGAGCACAGTAAATCAGAGTCTTCTTAGTTTGTCCTACTATAGATCTGGCCTGCAACACCCCGTGGGCAAAGGGTAAATAAAGATAATAAACCTCTTATAGTGAAACCTGCAGAATATGATTTCGATGAGGTATTTTTATTCCCTTTATAAGCGGATGGAAGGAAGGAATCGCCTTTTTCCGCTCCACGGCTGCACTTGTCATACAAGCATCGCGGAGAGGGTATCCCGCAAAGAAACAGACCTCAAAAAACTAGATTTCACTAGCCGTCATTCGAGTAACGGAGAATGATCATAACGCAAAAAACAAAACGTCTGTTAAAAGGATATTCGCGAGCAAACCGCTTGGATATTTCTATATTGCAGCAAGGACGACGGCATATTCAAATACGAGAAGATATACATAGCTCTTTAAAAGATACAAAATTCGGTAATGTTATTATTAGGAGAGAGCCACCAGTTACACAGAAGCTGTACTTATCACCGCACTGCTGTGGATGTGCTAAGCGGTGCACATAATTACAACGTGCCTGTTACTATTCGTCTATATGGACTGTTTATGATAACAGAAATAGCAACGCTGGTCGGTAGGGTATGAATATTGCAATTGCAATCACCGGTTCCACCATTTTGCTTTCAAAAACATCAAGGGGCCCATGAACTCCGAATCAATATTTCAAAATATTAGCGAGGCAGCCCAGGGATTAGTAATAACGCGATGGAAAATAAAATTTTTTCCGCGGCTGGGGAAGGAACCCAAGCTCTCAAATTTTTATATACCATCTTCATAGCAGCAACGATATGAAGTACAGGTTGTTTATTTGTTTGGCTTCAACATTTTGTCATAGTATGACCAGTATTTGACACTAAAATACATCTTGTATTCTATGTCTCTTGTTACGTGTCCAGGCTCTTACAAAAGTAACAAGAAAAGAGTGAAGACAACAAGCTTTGTAAAATTTACCAAATAATTTATTTTCCTAGAAAAACAAGGAAAAAATGAGAAAAAGGACTTACGGCTTACGAATCAAATCCAAAATTAATCCAAGAATTAAAAAATAGAAGTCCTATCAGTTAAACGTCCTAACTGAATATGTGTTCGAGTCCCGATGAAATCAAAATGGAGGGCGATGACGTTGTCGTGACCTTCAAAGTGTTGCCGTGTCAACAGTTCCTTGTTGAATGACAGAAAACAATATTCCAGTTTGGAATTCTGAATAAATTTCGATAAATGTCTTTGTCCAAAAATTCTGTATGAGCACTAGTTTTTTTCCAGGGAAAGAATCAATAATTCCAAAAAATAAAAAATTCAACTCAAACTGGTCACAACAAATCACCTTTAAGTGTCAAAGATTTAAAGCCCAACTGAACTGACCCTTATTAAAAAACGGTTATACAGTAACTTAAGACGCAAAACAGATTCCCGTATGAGGGTTGGTACATGCCTAACCTCACGTATTCATTATAGCCTTAACTGAAATCAGTGGTTCTTACTCTGAGAAGACAAATTAAAAATAAAGTTGTTTACAAAAAGTCTTACTAGTTTTAAATCAAGGTCAGCAACTAGAATACAATGTTTCCACTGCTGGTTGTTTATCAGGTCAAACAGAACTTAACTGAATTTCTAAAACAAATCCAGTAGACATAGTTACCATTACAATAACACGCAATGAAATAAAATTAAAAAATTTAAAACTAACAAACAAATAATTAAATTGCATATGCATAACATTCTTCAAATAGTAGTTGAAGGCAAATGATTATAAATTAAAAGTTCAAATTCAAACCCGTTATATCATAATTCGTTTGCATTATAGTTACCAAGAGGGGTAAACATGTTGTTGTAAGTTCCGTGTATCTTGATGCAGATATTATACCGAAATTAGTGTCTATACATACGACTACTGTATTTAACATAACCACATGTGCAACATGTGTATGCATTATTTAGATTTGTCGTTGCAGAAAATTGTCATGCTGTGTGAGGACTAAATAATAATATGACAAACTTGACCAACGGTTGCTTTGCGACCAAATTCCCTACTATTAGCACTAAGACTATACAGTCTTTCTATACAGATTCTAAGCTTGTTTTGCTTACATTAGCTTTATGATAAATACAGTTTGGATGAATATCCTAAGCCTTATAGACACAACCTAAAACCACAGCCAATACTAATCAGTATGATTAATCAACATGCCTTCAGTCTCAAAATATACCATGCAAGTATCTGGTTTATAATTTAAAAAATTGAATTATAAAGAGTTTTGGTAAGTAAAAATATAGTATTTTGTATAATCAATAATTTCATGTTGACGAAATCTGAACTCTCCTTGTAACATTTTCGTTGAACTACATGTTTCGTTTGCGTTCGGACTTACGAATGTAAATAGTAACCTGAATAGAATGGAGGACCGAGTTTGGATACATCTCTAGAATCCGGCACCTGACCTTATATGGACAATCCTTTTCAAAAATTAACAAAATTACTTCAAAACTTTCTTTGATTTATTTTTAGAAATATATTATCTTTGTTGATATAACGCTTTCTCTGAAATCAAATATATTTTATTCAATACACATGTAACATTCTTTGTTTAGAAATTAAAATTGGATTTTTAATAAGCAAATATTACCTTCGTTCAAAAAACATACTGCTGCTTTTCCAACAAGTCTAGCTTAAGTATGATCAGGCTCGTAAAGTAATGGAGAGCTAGTCCACATTCTTTGGCATTTACATTTGTGCATGCTTCAGTGCATTTCAAATAAACTTTGTATATTTGCCTCAAGCAATAGCTTGGAGTCGGATTTATATACCATTGCTTACATTTGTGCATTTTGCTTAGGTCATTTGAACCCTGCATGCATACGCCTAATCAGTACTTCGCTAAAGTTGGTGCGGAAATGCATCTTGATGATACTGCACACTCATAATAACAGTGGGTAAAACTAACCATTATTCTACGTTTCATCGAGTTTGGTTAAGTTTTGTGTTTAATTTTATTTCTCGAAAGTATGTTCATACTAGAATCATCAAGTTCGATGACTTGATGCGTCTCTTTTAATAGCAAACCCTTACTAAACTTCGCTGTCAGCTACATTTTTCAAGTGTCCTGAATTATCTTAAGCCTTTGCGTTTAAATATTGTCCGTAGATTCTAGCACCCTGTTTACCTCCCAGTATACTTCGAGTCCTGAAACTTGTTGACGGTATAGAACTTAATTAGTGCTGTATACAAATCACAAAAGCAAATGACTTTTACCGATATTGCATATTTCAATGACCAGGATTCAATTGTGTTTTAACTGTTCAGACTATAATCATTAAACTAGATGCGCATTTACATCCAGAAAGCATGTGCAAAACAGTAGTTTAGTCTGATCTTTATTTTATATTACCCCTGCATAAATTTGCTTCGGCTCATGATTTCTCTACGTTTGCTGCATCCATCATGAATGCTGTTAAACACAGTCATGAAAATGGGTGAGGTGACTCATCTTGATAAATTTTATGTCTTCGTAAGAAAGTAGATAACTCTGAGCAATATGTGTTTCAATAACTTTGGTTCAGCAATATTGTTTTAGTTTATTTCCCAACCATTTTTCGTTCTAGAGTCACGAAACTATACACTTGCATCCGACCCAGTTATTTCCACACTCTTATAACAAAGGTGGCTCATAGTGACCTACACTTCGCATTTTGCTGGATTATTATATGCATCTCTATTTGGATAACAATCTTACAACAAAAGCGGGATATTATAACAAACTGTTTTACACTGTAAGAGTTTAGCTAACGTTAGTGAAATTTTGTGAGGGAACGCATCGTGATATGTAATACATTCTCGTTACTTACGGTGGTCATTGAAACTCATATTTCATGTATCCATGACCTGGGTGCAATTTTGATTACGTTTCACTTTTTACTGAATACGTTTACATTTCCGTGAGTTTAGCATCCTGTACGCATACGGTTTTATTTGGAAACATGAAGCATATTGCATTAGGTGATTGTACAAATCTATATTAGCACCCTACCTATACTAAACTATCGCTGACACATACATTCATATTTTACCGACCTAGGATGCGCTTGCACATTTAGCTGATTAGGATATAGGTTATTTTCCACACTGTGCACTGTGCACTTGGCTCATATTGCATGCTTCACTTACATTGGTTATATTTTATTTTAGCTGTTCGTGTTAGATTCATTTTATTAGGTGATTGTATGCATACTTTGTTACGGCTCTGTGATCTTTAACACTGTGACAAAAAAGAGAGAAACAAGCACATTTTGTAAAATTCAGCAAATAATTTATTTCCCTAGAACACGAAGAAAACATTTTTAAAAAAGTACTTACGAATTTGTGAATTTATTCCCAAATAGTCCAAAACGTTTTATCACAATTCCTAATGATTAAAGTTGTAATTAAATTTCAGTTGTATTTCAGACAGTATCCAACACTGATGATTGTGATGTGCTTGTAGTGGCCTGTTACCTGGAGTTGTGCCAAAAGTCTTTTGATGAATCACAGCAATATAATCTGATATGTCCTTGTCTGAATTCACTATAATTTCAAATTTATATCTCTATCCAAGAATATAACTGAGCATTTTGTAATTCCGTAGAATAATAATTTGAATAAATATTTAGACCCAAATCAAAACCTGAACACAACAATTCAAATGATTCTGCCTCAGATGGTATGGCTAGAATAATTAAGTTTTCCAAGTAAACAAGATTATAAAATTCTCTACCTGACCTAGGTCACACTTAGCATTTTCTAAAAACACCATCACTTACTGGTGTTACGGATATGTAATTTAATTGCTTGTGTGTTAGTTTCAAATTCTTTTTTATTTTATTTTTATTTCATTTCATGTTATTGTAATGATAACTTTATTCACTGGATTTGACATTTCTCCGGAAAATTCAGTTCAGTTCAGTTAATAACCAATATTGCTACATTATATTTTTAGCTGACCTAGTTCCTGACCTTAATTCAGAATTAGATAACAACCTTTTTTTAGAGTGAAAATCATCGGTCGTAATCAAGGTCATACTTGGCTTGCATGTCAGCTGTGTTGTAAACAATTGTTTTTATTTTTATTCAGTCTTAAGATTCGTTACGTAGAATTGAATTTGTCCATGTCGGACGTGATAATTGACATATAATGTTACTACGTTTCTCGAAAGAGAGTGATCACGTGACCTTACCACGTGGTTCTTTCTTGCGTTGTAGTTAGAGTTAAAGTGATGTTTCATAGTGTTTTTAGTAAGTCGTAATTCATACCTTCGGGCTCAAAGGTATTATTTTGTGTTGCCAGTTGAACTGAGTTTTTTTATTGAAAATAATTTATTTTCCCTAGAGACTTCATCTTCTTCATCAAAGTTCTTGGACAAAGACATTTATTGGAAATTATTCGGAATTCTAAAGCGGGAATATTATTTTTGATTCATAAAATTCAACAAGGAACTGTTGACACGACAGCACAAAATAGGATATAGAAGACGTCATCACCTTCCATCTTGAACTTCATCGGGATTCGAACTTTGATTTATTTAGAACCTTTTAGTGATAGTACTTATATTTTTAAATTCTGGGATTAATTTTTGGATTAGATTCACAAACCATAAGTTCTTTCTCATATTTTTACCTTGTTTTTCTAGGGAAATAAATTATTTTGTTAAATTTACAAAGCTTGTTGGCTTCATTCTTTTCTTTGTTACTTTTGAACAAGCTTAGACACGTAACACTGGAATATTCCATTCTAGTACTTTCTAAGCTGTAAGCATGATAAAATCTGTTACTAAAATAAGAATAAAGAATGTGTTAAATATCACGTACAACAGGTTCATCTATGTAGGAATACCAACGTCCTTGACTCAGATTAAGATAATGATATGATAATGATTTTAAATATATATATATATATATATATATATATATATATATATATATATATATATATATATATATATATATATATATATATATATAGTATATATATATATATATATATATATATATATAAACACAACCTTATTTTTTGTCTTCAAATATATGGTTTAAAAAGAACTCAGAGACACAGTACAAAATAGTAAACCATGCATTTCATAGTACAAAGATTTCTGTGCATATGTATTTTGTAACAGACGCCTTATCACGTGCAGCGCTACCACAATGTTACAGTTACTCGTACTGTTAACGAACCATGGGCATCAGGTCGAGATAATGCATTGATTGTAGTATCTATTGAGAATATTAGGACATTTTGCGTCTCACCTATCTGCACAGGACCAGGGCCTTGTTCATAAACTCCACGAATGATAACAGAACTATGTACACAAGATTAAGTACGTATGTTTGCATGTATGTATAAAAACTAATTTTGTAGCTCTGACCAGATAAGAAATCGATTTAAACGCATAATTGAATAGCTACGGTTTCGGATTTGTATCTATTACGTTGTGGGGTTTGGAACGTAAAGGAAACTCGTTACTCATTGTATGTATGTATGTAGGTAGGTAGGTAGGTAGGTAGGTAGGGGTAGGTAGGTAAGTAGACAGGTAAGCAGGTAGGTTAGCAAATAGGACAGTCGAAAGATAGCTGTGAGCATCTATGCAAGTTTGCACGTAATCGTGTACATCAGAATATCTATAAAAAGACATGCATGTATCTGCAGAAAGGTAGGAAGAGAGCTAGATTGTCCCTTCTTTTTTAAGAATCTTATCTGCATGCATGACACCTAACATCAGTTGTAATTGAATACTTCACAAATGTTTGATATAGTGTTACCAAATTTAAGGTCGAGTACGTGTATCGACTAAATACGAATTAATGAGGATGAATAAGCAAATAAGAAAATGAATCATATCGGTAGGGCTTCGTTTAAAAGGACATTCCTTGAGTGAGGATTTTACAGTTGTAACAACCGACATTCCGTATAGGTTTCAATGACATTGAATCATATTTTAAAATAGAACACCAAATGAAACATTCCACATTTTTGACTTTGTAAAATATCTAGACTGAAGACAGACTTATAATCAGACCAACCTTGAAAGGATTTATTTCAGAAGAATATATCTAAATATACTGAAGTGGCGAAATATATATCATTAAACATTTAATACAGATTTGAAATACCACATTTGGTCAGGAAGAAAGCAAAAGTACGAGACTAATACGAATACTCCGGGAAAAGAACGTTACAAAATCAATTCGGGATATACACGGTCACTGGTTTAAACGATGTCCTGTAATAATTGATACATAAAACATTTGACAATAAATTGTAAATGTCTGTATATGATTTTGATAAAATAAAATCATATTACTTTCAAAAGGTTAGATGCACTTAAATAAAGACAGAAATGCACGCCTAATCTTATTTCAATATGGTGGTCATAATGATTTTAAAGACTGAATATAGGAATAAGTTCGAATAAAAGATTGTTTAAAATGGTGTCATCACAGACAGCACCGGGGCCCGATTTGTATCATTTTGGCAGGGTCCCCTGGATTTACGCGCGGGGTCACCTGTGGGCATGGCAGTTGGAAATAAACTTTTAAACAAAACTTTTATATGATATTGAACTTAAACTTTTCTTCCATCACTTAAAACTACTTTCACTCTATAACTATATTTTTAAATATTACTAACGCGCGGGGCCCATGTGAGCGCGGGCCCCGATTGGACCAAATCGGTCCAATCGGCCTAAGGCCGGCTCTGATCACAATAAACAAATGTCACGGATATAATTGTTGCTTTCGAATAGGTTTGGCTATTTCTATATACCATAACTATTTCCAGGATGCAGACGATTATACTTCAATGTAATTAAGACAATCGATGCAACGCCTGAATCAAATACAGTTGCAAAATGTAAATGCTATAAAACTAATTAGCTGATCACGAAGCGACTGGCACAGAAATGCAGGAAGAAGAAATTTGTAAAGAACACAATATAATATACTAGACAATCAAACAGCCAAACACATTATATTACGGTTTTGTGTTCATCAGAAATCAATCTATGACTAATATTAACCAATAGCCAAGTATTTTACAATGGTCTGTTAAAAATGAAATTTAGTCAACAAAGAATTAAGACAAAAACTTCTAGAACATATGGTGTGCTCAGAGGTAAGCAAACCATTTTAATTCAAGACATATGTGAAAAAGACACCGATGACAAAGCATGAGACTTAATTTGCAAGTATAGCAGTTCCCATAACAAATGAATGACAAATGTTCCAAATAAACACCACAGAGAAGTAAAGGAAATAATAGTTCATTTCAGGTTATAGAAAATTTAGATCCATATTATAGTCATGACAACTAGACATTTGAAGAATGATATTTAACGATATTAAATAGGTGTCAATATTACAACAAGTTAATGAAACATATATACCACAATGCAATAATTTACTTTTCACTCAGCGATATCAACATATCGAATGATTAGTACAGTATATACATGATGTCATGGAGGTCTTTTAGATGAAAATACGTAGATTTTTTTTTTGTTTGTTTTTTACTATTATGCCAAGAGGGAAACTTTATTGATATGTGATATGCTAAAGGATCTTATTAGTGTAAGTGTAAAACATTGCAAGCTAGACCTCGCTCAATTTGACAGTTCTCAAGATTAGCGCATAGTACAAATTTAAATAGCTCATGTGTTGCCTAAAAATATTAGCAGCCTATCGTGATGATTGCGAGTCGAAGTGGGGTGAAATTAACATGACAACATAAATGTACCTAAAATCTAACAAGAATACTGCTTGGCAAAAAGTGCTTCCATGATGCTGAGCACCAAAAGTCTACGATAGTGTTGACATTTTAGAGGCTGAATTAGATATTCCAATACACATTTATGATCAGTTGCAAGGACTACTCGTCACATGTACAGAACATAATACAATATAAAAATGACTTACCAAAGCTGCGGAAGAGGCTGATAAATTATTGTAAAGGTACGTAACCAATGTGACAAAACTAATGTATTTGCATTAAAAAAAAATTCGGGAAGTAATGGATATACATACAACTGAATTAGAATTTGGAAAAGATACCCATATTTACGGGTAGAGTGTGAATGATAATGATGGCACAGATTCATTATGTATATATGCTAAGATCAAAAACTAACAATTACAGTGACTCAAAGAGCGACATGACAATTTTTTATTACACTTGTACTTACCGAAATTACAAAATATCTGGCTTACCACAAATGAACAAAGCCGTTCCAGGATATGTTAAGGAAGAGTTGAACGGTTTGCCTGCGGGGTCGTTTTGGGTTCAAATATAGAATTAAATGATCATGGTTGGGTATTTATCGATGTGTAAATTTTACCTAATCACTCACAAGCTAAATATAGTTCGAAGTACTTTATGTAAACTTTGTGAGTGATTAGGTAAAATTTACACATCGATAAATACCCAACCATGATCATTTAATTCTTATAATTCCAATTTACTTCCTTTCTAACATCAGATCAGCAGATTTAATCAACAAAACATTCAATTTTATGTACCTCGAAGTCTTCTTTCATTAGCCTCTTAACTGCGATAGAATACATGGCCCTGTCTTCGCTAGCCAAGATTCATTTATTCTTTATACAGTGATACGGGGTAGAATGTTAACGGGTCATGCCAGTGATATATTGTTATGATCATTATTTTAATATATGGAAAATGGTTGTTGCGGTTAAACCAGGAATATTCCTTTTTTTTCGAAAATTACACCTGCGTATGGCATGTATTGTTATAGCAACGTCGTTGTTACTTTCAACGCATTTCGAACTTTCAAAAGCAAAATCGTGTCCATTTTTAGCGAGATCCCTTGGTTGACATGACCCTGACCTTTAATAACCGCTGCTGTAACATGTTGTCGAGGCTAAATGCAATATTTTCCGAAGATTGGCTTCTAAAACCTGCCATATGCCATCTTCGGCAAAAGGGGTTAGTGTTGGAGTGCAGGAAGGTCTATGCAATTACATTGTTTTAACTTCTAATGGTCGATTTTAATCTGTGACTTGTCATTTTTGATCGGAAATCACAGGAGTGGGTGGGTGGGAGCTTGTTATTATTATTAGGGTGTAAGGCGTTGATATAGATCAAACTTCACATCAAATGATCTTGAAACAGGGAGCCAAAAGTAGTCTGCAGAATTAATAGATGTCTAAAAAATTCCAGATCAGTATCACGTGACCGTTAACATCCAATCAAAACGTAGAAAACGCAGTCAATTCATAAAAATTGGAATTATTCAGAAATGCATTCATTCAGATCAGATTAATATCATTCAGGACTGATAAATACAAAATAGAATAGTGCAATGAAATAAAGAAGTATATGATCGAAAGGAATTTAAAACGAAATGTTTATAGATTATTTATTTAATATTAACGAAAATAACAAGGGAACTTCGCATATGAATATATAGTCATGTGATGTGCAGCATCACAATTAAACAAAAATTTTTTCACGAGAGATTTGGATGACGATCCATATACACTACACAGTCATGTACGTTGGTTTCGGCCTTTTACAGACAATAAATCCATAGGTTACTTATACGTTAATTGGATTTTGGCTTTTGGCCCAAAGTCCTTGAATAAACGTATGCTACTACAATCTTACTTATTCTAACTAATCCAGCGAACTACCAGTCTTTGCATTGCATACATTCACTATATTTTCCTAACGTATTGGTTGTAACTTCAGATTTAAAATGGTCTAAAAACACTGTTTTGTTTGTTTGATATAAATTCCAATGGCCGTTATTGTCTATTTGACGGATGCTGTTATGTATATCTGTATCTTTTGTAACTCCTGGTATATGATTTTATCTATGTTTTGCAACTTTTATATTTGGCGGTAAATTGAAGAGAGTACCTTTAGTTGGTGGCGTACATGCATCGGGTATGTTCTAAGATATGAAAGGACGCAAAATTGCATAGGACATATAAATAGATCGGAAGGAACGTCTTAACAGTTACTAGTAATATAATTATTAGTAAACATGTTTACGAGATTTGGCCTTTTTCCTACTTGATAGATCGGTCAGGTGCTATCTTAGAAGAACTAGGTTAATTCTTACTAGATGAGTTAGATCACATGAATAGGTAGTTTCAAACATTAAAATGAATAGTATGATCTGTCACTTTGGGGTGTGTTGCGAAAGGTATTCGTAATATAATGTGTATGTAAGGGGAGAACTGAGCAATAAGATTTCATTCCTGTTTTGGAGTCAATAATATTTCTTTCGTTTCTATTGTAGCATCAAGTCTGCAGGCGTGTTTTGTGCTGTACTTGGACATTATTTGAGAGGGAAAACATTTGTTTGGACTGTTCTGTGGAAATAGAAAGTGCTCATCTTTTGGACTATAATATTATTCTGGAACTATTATGAATTATTTAAAAGGAGTTCTGGACAACGCCATATCGACAACCTCACAATTCTTGGCGGACCAATACATTTCCGGTTCTGAAGTTTATACGGAACTTTTCATTCTTTTGGACTTTGATATTATTCTTTCAGGATTATGTTGGATTCACTTCATAATACTGTAAGTTCCTCTCTCGTTTTCATCGTATAACATTGCTAATTAAGGTGTTTGATAAATTTTACAAACTTGTTGGTTTTGTTTATTTGTTACTTAATTTACGACCATGCAGTCGTAACAGAAAATGGGGGCTCGTCCGGGATATGAATTTGATAATACTTCAGAGTGATTGAAATTTTTTTTATTAAAATTTAAATTTATTTTATTTGAGAATTTTCTTGGACCCTGATCTTTTGATTTATGTACTGTAACCAACAAGCTTTCACAATGTCATCTAAAGTGGAGAACTATTATAATCCTACCTAGGAACGGTTAGAGTACAAGAAAAAATATTAATCGCTCCAACTTGGCAGACACTATGATCTTTTGGAGGCAAATCCATCTTTATTAAAAGAAGAAATACTTTGGTCCAATATTTGGAAGAAACAATTACTTTTATATAAACGAGCTTTGGGTTTGATCCGTAAGTTTCCATCTGGCTCTAATATGTAAGTTATGGAATTGAAATTAAAATACAAGAATGAAATTTAGTTTAAAAACTCTCGAGATTCAGATACAAAAACAAGAAAGAGACAAATTAAAAACGAAGAAAAAGAAATTAAAATCAAAATGCAAGTTCAGAAAGAAGAAAGAGAGACAAATTTAAATAGATGAAAAAGAAATTTAAACAGAAGAAAGAGAAAGAGAAAAAATGCTAATGCAGTTGCAAATGCATTAAAAAGAATGAGACAAATTCGAAAAGAGGAAAAAGAGATCCAAATGTAATTATAATTAAAACAGTTAGAACTGGCAAGCATAAGCACCCCACTCATAAAAGTTTAGTGTTTGATGTTACAAAAAATATTAGATTAGTAACTCCTTTTAAAGAAAAAGATGTAGATCTCAATGTTTCTCATTTTCAAAAACTAACCGATAATAATTTAAAATGGCCAGTAAGGCACTGGATTTTGTTATAACAAAGTGTACATGCTGGCAAAGGTCGTGAATTCCATGCTTCACTGTCAGTAGAAGCAAGTAAAGATTACAGTTTGGTCAAGGAATGTACCTTGAAGGATTGTGAATTGGTACCTGAGGCATATCGACAGAGGTTTCGGAAGTGCAAAACAGAAATTAACCAGACCCTCAAATTACTCGGGAAAAGAACAATTATTTCACAGGCAGTGTGCATCTGAAAAGATTGATAAAGAGCATTACAAAGTTGGAAACAACTCATATTAGTCGATGAATTCAAGAACTGAATTTATAGTGACGTTGAATTTGCCTCGAGGAACAAAGGATATATACTGTAGAAAACGTTGCTCGTACTTGGTTATATATGCGAAGTCAGCTTCTAATAAAGATGTTCTTATTCAGGGAGTAAAGTGCGGTTTTAGTCACATTCCTCTCCATAATTTTAATATAACGTCAGACTTAGTTTCAGGACCAGTGACTGTTGCCGCTATGAATTCTTTGTCCATCGAGGATGTTCATTTATTGCTATCAATGACTTAGCTGGAAATAAGGTTGTGGTTAATCAATTTAGTAACTGGCAAGCTTTGTTTGGGTCAAAAAGTTGATCCTATTGAAAATGAACTCCCTGATTTATACACTACTATGGCTATGTCAAAAAGTGCTCTTGAGAGTGAAATTGATCAGGATATGGTTCCTTTGGCTGATACATGTTCGCTCCAGTTACTGATCAGTCAAAAGACATTGATGACTGTGATCATCTTTTAACTATTCATTTTCTTATTGCTTATCAGGGTGAAAAACAACAATCACTTGTCATCAAACAGGAAAACTGCTTGAGATCTCCTATTTGTTTCAGAGGGTTATTAGCGAAGCTGATTCTGCAGAGGTACCACCTAGCCATTTTCCTGAAACATAGGGTCCTTATGAGAATATAGAGACCTCATGAGGTACCCGCTGGCGATGAGTGGTCAGTGAGCTATTAAAATGCTGTTCTTAAGTTGTATAGACAGGAAATTCTTTGTTTAGCCCATGCAATTCCCCAGGCTAGTCATTTAGCAGTAAATAAAACGTATCACAAGACCTTACGTCATTTTTATTGGCCGAACATTAAGACTGTTTTTCTAAATATTGTAGATCTTGTCACACCTGTCAAATGATAGGAGTGCCAAACCAAAAGATAAATAAAGCTGATTTACAACCAATTCATGCATTTGACGAACCATTTAGTAGAATAACTGTAGACTCTGTAGGTCCCTTACCCAAGACCAATTCAGTCAGTCAATACGAGTTGAGCATAATGTGTGCATTGGCAAGATTCCCAGAAACCATTACTATTATCAAAGCCTTCATTAAGTTCTTTAAACTTTTCCCCAGGTTGTATATGAATTAGGTATCCAACAATTTAAGTCCTTTGAATGTCGTCCTGAAAGTCAGAGAGTGTTGGTAAAATTTCACAAGACTTTAAAAAAAAATATGATAAGGTCATGTTGCTTTGATACCAGAAAAGATCGCGAAGAATGTTTTCACCTACTGTTGTTTGCTCTTACGGTGTCGGTTCAAGTGTTCCTACCTTTTTGGTCCTTTTGAACTTGCTCCGGATACACTGTTCGTTGACCATGGAAATTGTTGAAACAGAAACTTCTTTTAACAAGAATAATCAGAGATTAATTTGCTTGATTATGTCTCTGATTTTAAATACAAACATGCTAAATAGCAATAAATACTCTTCAGTCTACCCAATTTCAAATGTAGTTAAAGGTATCACAGAACTACGAGGGAAAGGACTTTTCAACCTGGTGATAAAGCTCTGATTCTCTTGTCCATACCTTAAGGTCCTCTTCAGGCTATGTATTATGGTCCTAATACAGTTAAAAACAAGGTAAGTGGATTAAATTATATCATCGACCGTAATAAGAGGCGAAAACAGAAACAAATGTGCCATATAAATATTTTAAAGTCTTAGTTTGATCGAGATAGCGCGTAAATTATTCAGTAAATTTAGCTGTACCTGTCCCACGCCGTGAAAATGAAAATGATTACGCCGTGAAAATGAAAATGATGACGTGAAACTCATTTGTAGGGACTTAGGTTCAACTAGTGTTAAAAAATGTGAAGTAATAACGAATCTGGATTATTTAAAAAGTTACGGCTACAGTCACAAGAAAAGAATGAATTAAAACAGCTAATACATGAATATGACCACTTGTTCCGAGAGGTTCCATATTGAAGAAATAAAATCGACAACGACGTTGAAATTTTGGATTCTAAGCCTGTAAAACAACACCCTTACAGGATAAATCCTCTAAAGCTGGAATGTTTAAATAAAGCAATTGAATATTTGTTGGAGGATGACTTTGTTGAACCAAGCAAAAGTAACTGGAGTTCCCCATGTATTCTTTTGCCGAAACCAGATAGAACATTCCGTAAATGCAGTGACTAAATTTGCTTTTTTTCAGTTTTACAAAACTTGTTGGTTTTCTTTCTTTATGCTACTTAGTTTATGACCATAGAGTTGTAACAGATGAAATACATTTCTATCATTCAAATTTTGATTATCCATGCACCAATAGCTTGGTATAACATGAACATTGTACCGCAATATACATCCAGCAACACTTTCGCAGCAGTTCCGTATTCAATGAAGTTGTTAATTTTCTTTCTCTTTTTTATTGTTGTTTTTCTGGGGAGGGGTCTCTTTAGTACGCCAATTATTCGGAATATTCCAATAATAAATCCAGCTTTATTTAGTTTTCAATGCATATGCTCCGTTGGTAAAGTTCTGATCGAAATCAGTTGTGTGTATATTTATATATATATATATATATAGAGAGAGAGAGAGAGAGAGAGAGAGAGAGAGAGAGAGAGAGAGAGAGAGAGAGAGAGAGAGAGAGAGAGATTATAACTCCTTTCGTCGAACTGTTCTAATTTCTTTACCAACTGATGTTATGCACATTTGGTATGTATTGTGCGTTGGGTTTTCTCCATGATTGTATGTTATGTATATCTATATTGCGTGGCATGGAAGGGCAGAACATTATTACACACACTGAGGTTCTCACACTGGCAGGCATTTAAACCCTCCACACTCTACTGATAAAATCACAGTGCAATAAGATGAACCGGGTTGGAGTCAGATTACAATGAAGACACCAAGAATGGTAACGAAACTACGATGTTTATTTATTGACGGTTTAAAGGTAGATAAACCCTATACCAAACTCGTGCTCACAAACTCCTAATATTGAATAGTTAACACAATGATGCGCACTTAGTTAAATAACAGATATAAATAAAACAGTTCCTAATTTGAACGAATTGTAATTTAAACGAAAAACTGAACTGATTTCTGAACAGAAATTAAACGCAAAACAGAAACAAAAATTAATGGCTCAAAGTGGTTCCACTCAAATAATGATAAACTAATTCACATAAACAATGACGAAATTTTCTCTCAAATATTGATGAATGATTAGTTTTCACTCAGATAGTGATAAATGACAGGTTTTCACTCAAATAGTGATAAATGAATGTAAAACTTGGGACATTTATCTTGCGGCGTTCAATTCAAAACCACAACGTATTTTCAACACCAACGCTCTCTCGGATAGTCAAGGAGCCACCACGAATGGTCCGCCCCTCCAGGTCTGCCTAAGGATCTGTAGAACCTCTTGTTCCCTGCAGACCCGTTGGTCCCGAAGCCTTGGTTCCTCACCACGTGATAACCATTATATTCCTCCGGGCCAACATCACCACCTACAGCAGCACACTGGGAATATACCAACCCAAATTACCACCACGGCTAAAGCAACACCTTCAGTATGGTGCAAACACGAAGATACAGCATAGCTCAGTCACTCTGTCACTCATTCACTCCTTTCAGCCCTTCACCCCTTTTCACAGCTCTACAGCTAGAGATATCGCGTCATAAGGAGGACCGCTCACTGACAAGTCTTTCCGTAATGTAATATTTAACTCTACGATGAGCCTATATGTACACAGGCTATGTTGCAATGTACGGTCTCTGCTCGCAAGGTATATCGGTTTTCCCGTTGCAAGCACGTTGCTCGTGCAGCATGGGTGAACCAAACTCACTACATCAAAATAATGTATGATACAGATAAACCACCCTCAAGTAACGCTGTACACAGAAACGAAACCCGAGTACATGGTATTTCCTCTAAATATATGCAAACAATAAATGTACATAATTCAGTGACACACAGTTGAAAAGGGCATGCCACGTCACCAGGATGTCAGAAAGGTACCTACAAGAAAATATTCAATGGTGAACTGAATGAGCGAAAGCAATATCAATGTGCTCAGAATGAACGTTTCAAAGATTCTCTCAAGCCATCCTTGAAAAGCTTCAATATTGACCCCGAGCCTTGGGAAGATCTCACACAGGATCGGTCGAACCTGGCGGAGTCTCATCCATACCGGAGCTACATATTTTCAACGGAAGAGGACTACAGAGGCAGTGTAGAAGTGTGACCAAAATAATTCTCAGAAACAAACGGCACATTCTTCATTGACCAGGCAAGCACAAGCGGCACCTCCTGTTAAGTGTGCCACAGATAGTTCAGATGGGAATACAGAACGAGCAAACGAAGAAAGGGAAATGCATTTTATATTAAATGAATTATAACTGATTGGCGGAAAAGGACTCTTCCCTTTTACACATAATTTCAGTTTATTGGTGCTACCAGAACTATTAGATTAGAACCCCCTTTCAAAGACAAAGAAGTAAATCAATATTTCCTGATCTTGAGAAAACTGATGAAAATTCGAAAAAGCCAAGAGTGCATTGGACTTCATTACTACAACTTCAGTTAGCTCAAATTAGCTGAGGAGTTCAAGACTTGCATCTATAGTGGCGAAAAGACCTACCTTGATCGGCAAAATTTCGAAACTTTAGAAAATGCTGGTCTTACAGATGAAGATAATTCCTTCACTCATAAATTTCATTTGTCAATAAGTCTTCCTCTCGGCAATGGTTTGGTAAAACCATCACTGTCACGTACGAAAATTTCCAAATTTCAAAATGGTACAACGTTAGGAATTACAAATTACCTGGTAAGTTGCCTTAATCTGAATAGTCTTTTTCTAGTGAAAGTGTTTTTATTTAGCGAGTAGAGTGCGGCTTTGTTAACGTTCTTCTTCATTGTGTAAATTTGTATTAAGACTCCAGACTCGTAACAGTCGAAGCGGTGATTTCTTTACCCATCAAAAGTATTCATTTATTACTAGCCAATGACCCAGCTGGATAGAAGATTGTGGTTGGTTCACTTTTTACGACAAGCTCTATTTGGATCAGAAAGATCCACTTGAGATTGAAGTCCCTGATTTATAACCTGCTTGAACAGTTGCCAGATCTATGAACAAAAGAGCGCTTGAGAATTATGTTGAACAAACAATTTCACAGTGATCCTCTTTCAACTATTCATTCTTTTATTTTATTGAGGGTGACAAAAGACAATCACTTGTAGCCAAACACGAACACAATTCTGAGATCTTTTGTTAGTTTCCGAGGGATCTGAGCGAAAGTGAAGCCACAAAAGTACCTGTTTGTTATTTTGTGAAAAAACTGTGCCGTTATGAGAATATGGAGACCCCTTTAGGTATCTTCGGGTGATATGTAGTCCGAGAGCTATCAAATTGTTGCTTCTGTCTCATATCAACTGGAAATGTTAAGTCTAGCCCATGATAACTTCCTTTTCTCGTCATTTAGGAGTCAGGAAGACTTGCAACAAAATCTGGAATCATTTCATCAACTAAGAATTAAAACGATGTTTCTAAATACCGAAAATCGTGTCACACTTATCAAATGCAAGAGAAACCCAATCAGATGATAGCTCAGACTCAGGTGCAACCTATTTCTGCAATTGATAATCTTGCTGTTGTTTGGAGGTTTAGCGCTATTTCTCAGCGCAAGATATGCTATACATGGCGGCCAGTATAACTGATTTAGAAAGAACCCTGGAAAACTCCTAAAAAATACGGACCCAAATGAAGCTACTGGCACTTTCTCACATACCCGCATTGGCCTAGCCCGAGACTCGAAACCCCGTGCAAGGAGTTGAATTGGAATTGATTTGAAAATGCGAGTGATTTAGACCACTCGGCCTCTAGGACCATTATATTTAACGAACAATTTAGTAGAATAATGGTAGACTGTGCAGGTCCCTTTCTTGAGACGAAGTCGTGCAGCAAATACCAATTGACCATAATGTGTGCGTCCACAAGATTTCCGGAGGCAATGCCTTTGAGAAATATTAAAACTAAACCCACAGTAAGAGATTTTATATTTCTTGCAAGATTTGACCTTCCCAAATCTGTCCAACATGATCAAGGTTCAAATTTTCTCTTGAATTGTCAAGCAAGTTAGGTAGGAATTATGCATCCAACAGTTGAACAACTCTGCCTATCACCCTGGAAGTCGTTCAGCTTTAAAAGATTTCATCAAACCTTGGAAAATATGATTCAGTTGTATTGCTTTGATACATAAAAATATTTGGACGAAGGTGTTCATTCGCTGTTGTTTGTGGTTTGGGAATCAGATCACAACTCATTCGCCTTGAGTCTTTTTGAATTAGTTCTTGAATATACTATCCATGGACCATTGAAGTTATTAAAGGACACGCTCATTTCAAAAGAATATTCAGAAATTAATCTTCTTGGCTCTGTCTCTGATTTCAAATGTAAATTGTCAAAGGCCGGTGAAGTAGCAAGAACTAACCTCCACTCTATTCAGTCACAGATGAAATTAAGGCATGATAGAAATACAAATAAAAGGAGTTTTCAGCCTGGTGATAAAAGTATGGCTCTCTTGCGCATGCCTCAAAATCCTCTTCAGCATAAGTATATTGTTCCTTATGCAGTTTTTAAAACAAGTAGTTGACTTAATTCAAATCAATGACACTTTTAGCAGGGGGAAATAGAAACAACTTTATCATATAAATATGTTAAACAAGTATATTGCTAGAGTTACCCCAGTTAATCATCCTATCAGTTTAGTTGTATCAGTGACACACAATGCAATTTAAACGATGGAATGAAATTGGACTGTATAATGACTTTGCTGTAACCAATCTTAGGAAGTCCGAAAAAATTAAAATTATGGACAGGAAACTTTAAAATCTGCAGCCACAAGAAAAGGCTGAACTAAAACAACTATGATTTAAATAAGAGAACTTGTATCTAGTTGTACCAATACGAATAAATAAAATTTACCATGACGCTGAAATGATAGATTCTACACCTGCGAATCAGCATCCACAGAGGATTAACCCTCTCAAAGAGGAATCATTGAGTAAAGATATTCAATAATTGCTGGAGAATTATTTCAGAGAACCAAGCCAAGGTAATCGGAGTTCGCATTGTGTTCTAGTACCGAAACTTGATAATACGTACCGCATGTGTACCGACTATACAAAACTGAACTACGTGACCCATACAGATTCATTTCCAATTACAAGAATCGATGACTGCATTGATAAAATCAGAAAGTTTGATCTTTTTAAATTTTTCTGGCAAATTTCACTTACGAAAAGAGCAATGTAAAAATATTTTGCATTTGTAACTCTGTATGAACTTTATCAATATCAAGTGATGCCATTTGGTATGAAAGGTTTGTCTTCAACGTTTCAGCACTTAATGAACATGATTACATCTGGTCTAGATAAATGTAACGCTTACATCAATGACGTGTTCATCTACAAAAATACCTGGAAAGATCACCTCGAAATCATTCGGAAATTATTTGATCTACTTAGTGATACAACTCTGACGATTATTTTAGATATAAACAAGTTTTGCCATGCTTGTGTTACAATTTTAAGATATATTGTGGGACTCGGTCAAGTTAGCATATAGAAGTAAAGGTAAAGGCTGTCCCTGAATTCCCTGTGCCTATCATTAAAACTCCACTGCTTTTGGGCATAGCTGGATATTATTGGACATTTTGTTACAATATTTCCAGAATTGCTCAACCACTGACCCATCTGTTGAGCACGAAATCAAACATTCATTAGTCTGAAAAAATGTCTGGATGCTTTGAGAGACTTAATGCCATACATGCGAGTGCATCAGTTCTTTCATTTCTAGAGCATTCGGAGTTGTCAAAAGATAAGGTCTATTACCAAAATTATAATAAAGAACATGGCAAACAATAGGTTCACCAGGTTTTTCCATGGGTGAATACTAGTGTCCTAGTCCCAGATTAAGAAAAAACAATTTATCTACATTGATAATAAACCTAGTTTTTAATCTATTCTTGCTGAGAAATATTAGATCTTTATTATGTTGTTTACAATATCAATGTTCCTAGTCAGGAAAACTACGAACTTGGTTTTAGAGTAAGGCCAATTACAAAATAAAATTATACAAAACCTATAATCATTACGAAAAGCCAATAAATAAAACAAATGTTATATATATATATATATATATATATATATATATATATATATATATATATATATATATATATATATATATATGCTTTTGGGTCTTTAACCTTGTCATTTAATTTAAACATTTCGGCTCATGTAACATCTTTTATCTTTTAAGGTGATCCACACGAGGTTTATATACCATCCTTTCTATTTAGTTGTGGCCCAAAGTCTTCGATGGATGTATGTTTAAACAAGTATATAATTACGTTCATAAAAACCGTCTTTTTAGAAGTATGGGTCAAGTTTCCTTCTTCTTAATCACTCCACTATTTTTCATCTTATTGAAAAGTATCATAGAATTTGCAATTCATTAGAACAATCGAGGCCCCGAGTGGCCGAGTGGTCTAATGCGCTCACCGTTACGGATCACTGCCATCTCACCTCTGTCTGCGTTGTTCGAGTCTCGGGCTCGGCTAATGTGGGTATGTGGGAAAGCTTGCCAGTAGCTTCTCGTGGGTCGGTGGTTCTTTCCGGGGTTTTCCCGGGTTCTTCCTCCACCATTTATACTGGCTGCCATGTATAGCCTATATTGTGCTGAAAAATGGCGTAATCCCTATAACAACAACAACAACGATGGTAAGAGCTCTCTAACTGGTCTTTTTGTATACTACTCAACTCTGCATTACTCATCCCCTTAATGTTCTGAAATAATGATCTAACAAAACTGCATAACTTGCCCAAGCAGTGGCTCTTAAAGTTTAATCCAGAAAGAAAACAGTGGCTATGTTTTTCACGAACAAAATCGTAACAAATAACCCAGAACTTTTTCTGATAATATTGAACTTAAATCTGTGGATTCTCATCCAAGATTATTACTTTCATCAAATACCAAATGGACTTGTCACATGATAGCATTTTAAAAACAGCATCATCACCGATAGCCAATGTACGAAAACTAGAATACACACTTAGCAGGTAAATTGTATCAAAACTGTATATCGCTATTATCAAGCCTATCTTTGATTATGTCGGTGTAGTCTGGAACGGATGCTTGTCGATCGATTCAGAAAAATTGGAAAAATTTCAACTTGAACTGGCAAGGATAGTTACAGGACTTCCAAAAGACACTAGTAGGCAATCCATTTTGAACCAGGGTGGGAAAGTCTGCAGTCTAGAAGAAACAGACAAAAATTATTAACACTCTACATCATTAAAAAGAGCCAAACTCCAGACTATATCATTGAATTCCCCCTCCCCCATTGTCCGAACAAACAAATTAAAACTTTAGACTTTCAGATAAGATGGCCATTTGCAATTTCAGGCTAAATTCTACAAAATCATCTTTTATTCCCTCATAAGAATCTGTGTGGAAAAATCTCGAACAGGATACTCAATGTAGTATGTCTTACAAGACTTTGAAAAAAGTGTTTATGTCCAAATATCGGATCTAGCAAAATGCCAAATTTTATTAATCGAACCCTGGATATTATCCATACTAGATTACAACATAAAGTAAGTTCATTAAAATTTGAACATTATCGTGTTCAACTTGCTGACGCCCTTTTTTGTTCCTGCTGTGGGATAGAAACCACCATGCATTTTGTCATGTTCTGTCCCAAATACAGTAGACAAGGAACTGAGTTGATGAGAGAACTATTTTCAATATCATATACAACTATTACATTAGATTTACTACTTTGGGGAAAGGGCGAGGCAAATGAACAATATAGAAGTTTACTCATGTATGCAAACATATAACCGCTGCAGAACGATTTCAATAACTCTCTCTCTCTCTCTCTCTCTCTCTCTCTCTCTCTATATATATATATATATATATATATATATATATATATATATATATATATATATCAATGTTTTTTTTATTATTGTTATGTTGTCGTGTTGAATATGTTGTAATACTTGTATCATGTAGGGAGATGGCTAATTTATGTTGTTAGAACTTGTGCCCAATCCAATTATATCCTATTGTTACAATAAAATATGTTTCAACAAAAAAAGATGATACCAGTACTTCCAACTTTGTGCGTATTGATAGCTAATGGACTTAGTTGCACTGACGATCACAATTTTGCGAACCAACTTGAACCTTTTTACCAAATATTTCTCGAACACTTAATCAGTCAGCGATCTGCTCTGTATGATTTTGGAAATCAATTTGTTTTTTTTTTCGACGGCGTTTATTACATGACATTTGTTTAGGAAAAGTGATGAAGTCATAAACCTAAACATGGCCAGTTTTTGTTGTGCCATTACAAGTAGCAACGGTAAAATGGACAGTTCAGATTTCATTTACGGATAGAGGTCACGGCCTTCTACAACCCGAGACATTTCACACATTTCATCTTGTATGCGTGTTTACTTGTAGATTCTAATCCGCCAAAGTGACCAACAACAGGCGCCCAGTGGAAGAGGATAGCGGGGATGTAGAAGCCAGTGACATATATCGGTAACTGCCATAAACTCCAATGGGCTTACACTACAACCTGCGCTTGCTGATTATTTACATGGACGACAAAGTCGTTTTCCACGGTTTTGTTTCCACTCTACCTCGCTTCAAACTCGGTTGGATGGACCAATATGTCGTCATCTTGTCGTTAATGTGTTTGACACAATTGCAGGAAGCCCAACAAAACAAACGCTGCAAATTGTGAGCACATACACAAATTCGTGTTTATTCGGCATTTCTTGCGACAGAAAAAAGTAGTCTCAATATGCTTAATAAATTGTATTCTGTAGTTATTGTAGATACAGTGATTAGATTGGCCTGGTTCTAGACTGTATTGATGAAAATGGAATATCGCCGACAAATTGAAAGATATACACAACACTGGAAACGGGGGCTTGTTGGTTTTGCAAGCACTAAAATTCAATGTAAATCCGTTAACAACAGAAACGTATATAAATAGAAGAAAAAGGAACTGTATCTATAACGTCAAAATCTCAGAGACGTGTACCAAAATAGTTGTAGTAATAGTAATATAGTAGTAATGAAATGGCGGTTGTGTAGGTTACTGATATAGGTCATTGTCTTCTATACCCTGTGACTAACATCGTACAATAGGCGTTTGTCACGGATTTCAATCCCCGGGTTCACATGCAAACTCAACTATATGATCACATAGTAATTGGGGGAATGAAGGCTGTGATCAAATTCAGGGCTTGACCGAAACTTTCAATGGGTAAATTATTTGTGTTAGGCATTTTTCTGGTTGATTTGATAGGAGCAGTGTTTAAAATATAATCTAACAATCCTCACTTCCAAGGTTATATCTTGTTTTTAGTAAACAGCAATTATGTTGGTGATGATAATGACGATGACATTAATAAAAATAATGAATACAGGCTGTAATAAAATATGTTTGTAGCAGAATTTTGAATTCAAATATACTCGAGAACAGGATGTCCTACCAAAGCGGTAAGCAAACCGGAATAACCAAAATTGCTTCAAAGAAACAAAATCCTTTGATTAGTTTGATTATTGCCACGGGCACAGTCGGCCTCTTATATCCCCTCCACCGTGTCAAAGCTAAAACGCCAAGTGTGAGGGGCTGGCACTGAATATAAATTAGAATGATGGGAGCGAACCAATTAGATATAGTCGACATTAGGGCTCGAACAGAATTGAGGACTGTCCTAAAATTTAAGCGGAAACAGGTACCGCTTGTATAGGAAAACTTCAGTAAGATTTTGAGTGAGCTGGGATTTCAGAAAGTTTTCAGACACGTGCGTCTGAGTTAAATCACAGTGTTCTAGGAAAGGGAAACTCTGTGGTTAAGTGAACTCTAAAGAAAGGCCACTCCGCTATTTGTGGTGACGTACGTCGTAAAAGGGAATTGAAATGGGAATTGAAAGCTCCGAAAGGCAAGAGGATATCTTGGTCAAAATTTGGACTTGATGACTTGATTTGAGTTAACTAGATTGTGTTTCCTTCAATTACTGTACTTATCTTTTGAATTGAGTTATGATGTGTGTTTGTAGTTATTAGAATCCTTATGTTAGGCTGTGTATTTGTATTTAATACAATGTAACAAAGTGGATTGATAATTATGCGAAGCTAGACCCTCTATCACATAAATATTTCTTTAATTCTCATTATGCATGCGGAGTGAATGATTATTTCATTCATTATATTTTAGATCACGGTATAGAGATATATCAATATTTTGTTATGGATATCTATACTTTTTTGTAACTTCTAATGCGTGATTATTGTCTATTGTTTTCAATTAATTTTTTTAAGGCTGTAAATTTGTACATTTATTTAGACTTTGCATACATGACCTGTGTCTGTTAACGAGCTTAGTAATATATAAAATCAATACATAGATGTTGACATGTATGTTGACCACTGATAATAATAATAATAATCTTAATAATAAGACTTAATGGCGCCTTTGGAATAATTTCTCATTGGCTGATGGGTTTTCGACGTTTCTAGAAGAATTTACTAACTTTCCATTGGTTGGGCTAGGCCATATTAATAGGCAAGTTCGACACAAAATGAGTAGTGTGATCTGTCACTTGGTTTACATTGTGAAATATAGTCGCAATATGAGGTGTATATAAAGAGAGAGCTCAACAATCAGTTTCATTCCGATTTTGTAGTCATTCTTATTTCTTGTGTTCCTGTTGAAAGTCTGCGGACGTGTTTTATGCTGTACTTAGATATTATTCAAGAGACAAAATACATTTTTTGATTGTACAGTGCAATTGCTCATGGTTTGGACATTGGTATTATTCTCGAAATGTTATAAATTATTCGAAGGAGTTCTAGACAACGCCATCTTGACAACGTCATGATCCTTGGAGGACCCGTACATTTCCGGTCTTGACATCGGTACAGAACTTTTCATTCATACAAATTTATATGGATTAGTTTGGATTCACTTCCTAATACTGTTAGGTTCCTCTCACCATTTTCACTTATTACTTTAATAATTAAATTGTTTGTTAAGTTTTACAAAACGTGTTGGTTTTGCTTCTTTCTGTTATTTAGTTTATGACCATAGAGTCGTAATAATTTTATTTGTTTGTGTGTGTTTGAGTGTGTGTGTGTGTGTGGTACCATATTCAGAGAAACAATATTATTCTTAGGTAATAGTGCACGGCTCGTATGAGTTATGTAAGCGGATATTTGTGGTTGTACATAGGACCTTGTAAGTTGGTCTACCATTAATCTGACGGAAAGTCTGGGAGAGAGTAGTGAATTACTTGCAAGATAGGGTTGGGATGCAAGAAATGATGTCCCTTGTATTGTTTCTCATCAGTCAAAAGGTCTTGGCAAATCATGACACTTTAGGTATATATTTTTGTGTGTATTCGTGTGTGTGTGTGTGTGTGTGTGTGTGTTTAAATACTATAGTCTGTTCCAGTCTAGAGAGAGTTGATGGTGACATCGTACTGGTATAGAGCAAATAACTGATTTTTTGTGTAATCTGTATGTAATGGTTCTTAAGCTACATCTGGTCATTATCATCGTTTCGATATTCATCACAAAACATTGTGCATGTCGAGCATGATGAATTTGTACTTTTATATTCAGACAAAAAATTATTATCTGCCGAATGTTGGAACTCAGAGAATTTTTTAAAATTTAAGATTGTGTAAGATTATCTTATTAAAAAAAAACAGTATCATACATATTACTTACAAGATACACATTTTAAGGGGGATAACATTTCAACTCTTAGAGAAGAATGGGGTTATTAATGTATTTTATATTGTTACATGTCCAACTCTCCAGGAGTATTCTATTTAATAGCAACTATGAGTATGATATAAAAGAACGTAAAAAGGATCATGATGGTAATTTGATTGCATCAAATATTCAAACTGGTGAAAATGAGTCCATTATTATATGTTGGGACTTTAACTTGTTACAAGATCCAGAATTAGCTTCATGTAACAACAACAACAACAACAACAACTAAAATAATAATAATAACAACAACAATAATAATAATAATAATAATAATAA
Organism: Megalonaias nervosa; assembly: GCA_016617855.1. NCBI lineage: Eukaryota > Metazoa > Mollusca > Bivalvia > Unionida > Unionidae > Megalonaias > Megalonaias nervosa. The sequence goes on along the minus strand of JAECUM010001818.1, from coordinate 118,869 downwards.
TAATAATAATAATAATAATAATAATAATAACAATAAACAACTTTACTTAACGAGGATAACACAATTGGTCATAAAGGACTTATATGCCATGTGGTCCACAATTTTTGCGATCTGTTATTTTAAAAATAAACCAAAAGGTAAAGGAATAATTTTAACAAATCATACATATACATAGGTGTACTCGCACACTCATTCACACAGATTTAAAATGAACGAATATGTGTGACTATACTGGTCAACAGATACGTATATAACAAAAATATATTATACACAGGTACATGCAATTCAGCACAAGCTAAGTCGTATATACATAGATACATCGAATATGACATGTTATTTCTGGACACAATGATAAAGTTCTGTACTCTGAGGCTTCAGTATGTCATTCCAGTTGGTCAAGAAAGAATTTCTTTAATGATGTTTTAAACGAAGCAAGGGAATTTTCATTACGTATCCTCAGGGGAAAGGAATTCCATAAGGCAGGTGCTCATAGGTTGGTTTTCGACCAATCAATGTGGAGATCTTTGTTAGCTGTCGATCGGAGATTGCGCTCAGTATTTGATGATCTTAGTTCAATTCGTTTAGATAAATATCTGGAGAAAGATCTATGTGTCATGATTCCTTTGAAATGAAGAATACGCTTTGCATGAGTAGTCATTGTGGACATGAAACAAAACATTCGGTGAAGTCATAATACAAAGTTTCAGTATTATTCGTGAGGCCATTTCTTTTCTGAAGTTTATCAGTTCAGGTTATATTATAGATTAGATGTGTTTCCCAGTATGGTACAGCCGTAGTATATCAGGGGTACTATATATATCAAAAAATAAACTTCAAACGACTGGGGAGGAAGAAATTTCGACAGCAATTTTAACTGAGTTACTCGTTGGCTACCTTTGCCCAAAAGTGATTGATAAGTGCATTCCAGCTAAGATGTTGATCAATGTAGATACCGAGAAGTTGTTAATTTTTGACAATAGACACACCAAAGCCATTTTGAGGTAGAAGTAAATCCTTGTTAGTCCATAGGCGTTGCAGTGTTTCGATTGTCATAAATTTTGTTTTAGAGACATTTAATATGCAGTCTGTTTTGTTGACACCAAAGTGATATATTGCTGATGTCGATTTGAAGTTTATTTTAAAGGAGTCAAGAGATTTACCAGTTGAATGCAGTGTAGTGTCGCCAGCGAAAATATCTGTTTTAGAGTGCACTGGATACGAAACTAAGTCAAAGATAAACAGAAGAAAAAAGAAGAGGCCCTAAAATGGATCCTTTGGGAATACCACTAAAATAGGACTTGATTCGCAAGTATATTTACCCGTGCAAACAACCTGGGGCGTGTTAGTGACATACAATGTGAGCAGACAACTGAGTTGGAAGAAAACTTGTAGTTTGAAAGTCTTTCCAGGAGTAAAGAATGGTCAACCAAATTGAATGCTCTTTTTCAAACATCAATAAACATTGCGCCAATAAGTTCCCCTGTCTCGATCGCTACTAGCCACTGGTCTATACGTTTTGTCAAAGCAGTTTGATACAAATCATTCTGTCGAAAACCTGACTGTGATTTATGGTGGAGCTGGGACGTATTCAAATATGCTTGCGGACATGTTTTTCAATAGTTTGGATGGTACAGAAAAAACAGATATAGGTCGAAGGTTGGACGGGTCATTGTTTTCATTTCCCTTAGGAATTGCAAATTCTTTTGCTAATTTCAATGACTCCGGAAATTTACATCAAGTGATACTACAATTAATTACTTCTTTCAACGACTCTGTGATTGAAAAAGACGACATTTCAGAGATTTGGGGTTAATCTCGTCAAGACTCAGGTATTTTCTTGTGTCTATTTTATTGAAAATATCATTAGTGTCAGATATTGTTAATAGGGAAATATTGAAAAAAATATCATGATCGGGATACTTTTTTAAATGAATTGAGAAAGTTTGTCTATAAAATTTGAAGTGTTAAGTGTTTGGTATAGATTAGTAAAAAAGAGGTTTAGCTGGTTTGCAATATCGTTCTCATCAGTATAACCAGTGACTTGTTAAGAATATTTCACATGGAGTTAGAGGCACAGGTTCCGGTGAAATTAGTTCTCGCAAGTGATTCCAGATGAACCTGTTATCAGGGTTTGAGGCGATGGCTTCTTTCAAAATGGAGCGCTTGCGTTTTACGAGTGACTTGACTTTGTTCCGCCACAAAAAATAATTTGTAAAATCTTTATATTTCTGATAGCAGTAGTATCGTTTATGTTTTGCCTCTGCGATTTCATTAGTATTAGTAGTTGTACACGCCACCGTAGCCTCATATGGTTTCGTATAAGGAAAATTGCAGGAAAATGTATAGCCTGAAAAGGGAAATTAACATGGAAATGGTACTATAGCCTCAAATGGGCTTACAGCCTCAAAATGGGAACAGTGTTACAAGTGGGTGATCTCAGTCGGGCGGGAACTTAGCAATAGAGTTGAGTTGACCTCAGTACGAGTTGTTCTAGATAGGTATGGGACATTCTATGTGCAAAGTTTATGGGGACAAAAAGGTATATGGGGACAAACCAAACATACACAAACAAACAAATAAATAAATAATTGTACAACATAAAGACAAAATATGTTTTGGCAAAAATATATCTTTTCGTGACATAGAAGTGACCCTGAAATGGGCCGTTGGAGTTTGTCAATCATAGACAGTGAACATCAGGAAAATCGCACTGTCTTCTTCTCTTCCTTAAACTTCGTCTGATAGCTGGACCTTACATAAAGACTCTCTTCAGACAGACTTGCCTCTCCACATAAATACTTCTTTTCTAAATAGTCGTATATGTTAAGGAGACAAGAAGGACTATGAAAGTCAAACGGTGACAGTGCCACTAAATATTTCGGCAGAGTTAATACATCTGAGACAAATGTATCTGACTTCATTAACTCTACCCAAGAGAAAAAGGCCTTTCCCATCCCAACATTCCAACCATGACTACCCTTATGAGGTCAGTAGCAGCAGCAGCGATCACTACCAAATCATTGGAAATAGCAGGCGAAGAAGTAGGACTTGGCCGTAGCAAGGGTGTAAGGCGGTTAAAGCTCATCTCGCTCAGTTCAAGAGTTTGTTTAAAAGAGAAACAACAGGCAACGGTCCTTTTCAGGGCCACCCACCTCTCTGGAAAAGAGAGACTACTCAAAGATTGCCAAACCAAGTAAACCTTAAATCCCTTTTCAAATGATGTTTGAATGATCTATGTGTGTATTTGCGTGAGTGCAGATCCTTACTATAAAAACCCAAGACCAAGATACTCTTATGTTTTCTTTTTGGTGTATTCTCTCATTTCAAAAAATCACAATAAAATTTCACTCCACATCATTAAAGTCCACTTTCTTCGTTTTCTTTATTCACTCTCTCTCTCTCTCTCTCCCCATTTGAATCCCTCTACTGGCACAAGTTTTTCTTCATCTTCACCTCCTTCTCGTCCTCATTTCTTTTCTTTCTGGGCGTTTAAGGATTCAGTTTCCTTTTCGGAAGACTTATTCTCTGCCTCCTCTTGTTTCTTTGATTGGTTCTCTATTTTTTCTTATGGCACTCTGACGACCAATGTCCTTTCTTCTGACAATTATTACAGGAATCTCGACCTTTGTCTCTCTTTACTCATGTCGTGCTTTGATGTTGTGGATTTTCTGTAGCCCAGTGTCAAGGGGAATTTCATCTATTTTGATTTCGAAAGCATGCAAGAGACCGACAGTCACATTCCTAATTTTCGCGTGGCTCATCAAGCGTGTAAGAAGTGCATTAAAGAACCTATCTTTTCTCATTGCCCCCACTGTAGCAAGATTCTTGGAGGATGTGAAAAAATCTTTGATGACCTAACACGCTTCCCGATTTCTCCCGATGGATCCTAGACCCAATCGACGGCACATAAAGCCAAGAGGATATTGACCGTTTTGGTACGGTGATGGTCCACAATTTCGCGGGATACGATGAACAGTTTATTTTAAGATCCTATTTAGAAAAAGGCATCGAATGCCATAAAGTCACAATGAATAGAACCAAAATCATCTACATGCACGTGGGACAAGTGACAACTACAATTTAAAGATTCCATGAGTTATTTGGCCATGCCTTTGAGTCAAATGCCTAATACGTTTGGAATGACATAAATGGCCAAAGGATATTTTTCACACTTTATCAATATCAAAGCCAATCAACACGCAGTCCTGCCACATTTGCCTATCGCTCACTATCACAGCCCCAACAATATGCGAACGGAGCAACGAGAAGCCTTCTATGCTTGGTACCGATCGCACGCTTCATACCCCTTCGAGTTCAAGAAGAAATGTTAAGGTGTCGATCCGGTGTGGACATAGTTGTGGAACTTTTCGAGAACTTTTCATAGAGCACGGAGAGACTGATCCTTTGGCGGAAGCCTGTAACATTGCCAAAGAGTACTCCATAGTGTACCGCAATGCCCGAGAAGACATTACAGTCATACGCCCTTAAACTATGGAGTTCATCGATATTCGATCAAAGCTCAGCGTTGGATACATTACTTATGTGAAAAGGAAGACAAATGGATCCAACATGCCAGAAACGGAGAAGGCTAAAGGAAAATTGGAACATATTTGGTGGATGGTTGGGACATAGAAAACCCCAAGATCGTGTACAATTTTCAAGGATTCTTATTTCATGGATGCCATACTTGTTACCTTCAACTTGCCATGAAAACTACTTTTACGAAGAACATGTGAAAGACGCTTGAAGTTTGAACAACAAGGATACCGACTCATTGAAATGTGGGCATACGAGTACGACCTACATTTGAAAACTGATCCCGAGGTTAAGGGCATCGTGGAAAGTTACAACCTGGTGATATTCGTCCTTCGGTCTCGAAGACGACCATGACTTCAGATCTGGGCTGGTCTGTGAGTGCGCAGATGGCTGGTGAGGCCAATCTGTGCTCTGAAGAGTCTACGGCAATGAGGACAGGGAATTGCCGGGGGCTGGATGGACTGAAGGTCGGCGCTGGCTCTGCTCTTCTTCTGCTGGCGTTTCTGCTTGGCCTCGTTGATCCGGTGCTCTTCAAATGCAGCTGCGCCTGAGTTGATCTGGTGACGCCAGGCAGCGCGGTCTTCGGCAAGCTGCTCCCAGCTGTCTGGGTCAATGCCACAGGACTTCATGGAGGCTTTGAGCGTGTCCTTGAACCGTTTCTTTTGGCCTCCTCGGGAACGCTTGCCTTCAGCGAGTTCCCCATAGAACAGTCTCTTTGGGAGGCGCTCATCAGGCATACGGCAGACATGACCAGCCCAGCGGAGTTGTGACCTTCTGAGCATGGCATGGACGCTTGTCATCTCTGCTCTCTGAGGACTTCTGTGTCAGGAGTCTTGTCCTGCCATTTGATGTGGAGCAGTTTTCTGAGGCAGCGCATGTGGAAGGAGTTCAGCTGTTTTGCATGGCGACTGTACACCGTCCATGTCTCACAGGCGTACAACCTGGTGGACCTCTAGTGGCAGTTTGTTTGGAGGACGAACGAATGCCACATGCTTGCTCTACAGTGCTGAGTAGAAGGAAGTAGAAGAAATCTAATACCTGGGCGTGTGTTCGCTGTAACCTTGGGTGTGCAAATATTATCACTTTCCAGCAGGACATACTGAAGTGACATACATATAAGTGAAGAACATACCCAGGAAGAACGCGCATTGCTAGGAACGTGGGTCAGCGTGGAATTGTTTCGAGCTCGGGAACTGACATTCCAGGTACTAGAAGTGTACGAGATTCACCACTTTCCCAAGACAGAAAAGTACCAAAATGACACCCAGAAAGGCATTTTCTCGGGTTGCGAGAATGCCTTTTTGAAACTCAAACAAGAAGCTAGTGGTTATCCTTCTTTGTGCCAGACTCCCGGGGACCACGTCATATTAAAAGAGATGTACCGTTCCAAGGAAGGCATCACCTTACACCACGTGGAAGAAAAACGAAAGAATACACTCGTTTGCCAAAGTCATGCTAATTTGCTTATGGGGAAAATGGCACGACGACCGCTTTTACCCAAAACGGAGTACTTTGCTTAGCCTTATCGCCACTGAGACATGATTTAAGACAAAATAAAATGTATGAAACACGTAGACGTCGTACACTAAGATCTGATCCAGAGTTTGCACAAGCCAACAAATTTGGAAATGTCATCATTAATGCCTACGTGACAGCCCCACGCTCGCTTAATATTGCACAGAGCCTTATACCAGTTAGGAGACCGTGTCCTGTATTTGACACGGACAGTTGCATCTACATCCATCGCCCTGATCATTATCACTCAACGAACAAAGGAAATCGTTTAGGGGCCTGACGAACGAACACCCCGAAAACTACATTCTGATGTTTGCTAGAGGCGATCCTAAAAATTACGGCAACGAATACCAAGACAAACGATGAGAATTGCACACCGAATACAAAGTCAAAGGATTGATGCTGAAGCATCGAAAGAGTCAACTGGTGAACATTTGCGTGCTGTAAGACCACCTACGAACCGCACAAAAATTGTACGGTTACCAACACACCAAATCATCAGTTGCCGTTTGGAAAAAAATGAATCAAATCGTAACATCAGGAGCGTGTGAGACTTCCCAATCACTTACGTTTACCTTACGAGCACGCTGATATTGCCCCGTTTATAAATGGGAAGACTTCCAAGACCGACTCTTCAATGACGACGACAAATACATAGTTAGAAAGAAGAATCATTTCACGTAGGCAAAAGCAAACGAATGGTTCAAGTTCAGTGATAAACTCGAGTCCGATGCAGTGTCTTTCGATCGCATCGATGCCGTATCCTATAACATAATCGATTCAGCACGACATAAAAACCTCTACTACTACTACTAGCACTATCGCCATAAATAGCGATGCTCTGCATTTAAATTCTACGGATGCGAAAGCGTTATTTTTTTTTACCATTCATTACAGTACACTTTGCCTCGTTGCTGGTTTTCATAGTCATTGTGATACCGTGGGTATACCACCCTACGGATCTCATCCATGCCTTAGCAAACTATTGTGTGTATCTCATCCATATGCACCCGTCAAAGAAGAATACCCGTTCCATTTGGCATTGCCCGACTAATGTGACTTTGAAAGTCGATTACAAACAATCAAGGGGAAATGGCATAGATATCTGGGAGGACTTACAGCAAACGAATTATTCAGAGCTAGATTTATCTTCCTGGGAGAAGGAGATAAAGTCAAGTGCGTCAGTTGCGATGTGTCACTTCACGAGCGGGAGCAGAGTAGACACGGCTTACTTGGAGCATCCTCACTGTTCTCGGCACTGTCACTACATTCCTTTCGTGGGACCCAAGTAATATAAGTGTCTGTGCATCTTCTGCATACAATGTTGTTTCAGAAACCAAACTGGCTAGGAGTCAAACTTTGGACAACACCATTTACCCATTGGAGTCAAGTATTTAATCCAAATTTGATTTGCCATGAGATTTGCATGAGAAGATCTACCAGGAAGTTTCGATCGGACTCGCAAGAATAAAATCTCAATTTGTGACTGTAGAACTCTTGTGTCAAGAAATTCACAAGAGAAAAGTGAAGAACGTGAACAAAAACATTATAAATCTCTTGATCAAGATTTTATTCCTCAGAATATTCTACTACAAGATTGTGAATGACTAATGACATTTACAATTTGCCTGACCTAAGTATAAAAGCTTACTATCATGCCACGATCTTTAACAGTAGCATTACAAAAGATTCCGTGGAAGGAAGTCAATGACCATATTCAGACCATGGAGAATCTGTGGAAGGAAGTCAATGATCACATTCAGACCTTGGAGGATTACCAAAACCCTTTTACAAGAACTGTTTCCTTTGAATTTTAGATGTCATGTGGTTGCTGACTAAATTTCTGGCATTCTGCTTACCAGCAGATTCCTTGAAGACTATTTACGAACAGTTCTGGAGATCGTATCTGGACCTTTTCAACTTTACTCTTATAAACAATTTCTGCAATGTCTCTAGAAATTCTAGAATACCACACATTCATCGACAATGTTGTACAGTAGCTTGTTTGTATTTCACTTTGATCCTTTCGTTTTGTGTTTTAACCGTGTGCTTATCCATTTGGCTCTTCTGTGTTTTTGTATTACATGCAAAGCATTGAATTTTTGGACATCGAATAAACGAATATGAAAAGTATAAAATAACCTGTGCGATTTATGTTATTTTCATAATTCTAAGCACCATCGCTATGGCTACATACTCCTATTCTAACTCCTCTACTCTCAAAGTCATTGACGGAAAATTAGATCGTTCAAGTTGGGAGGTACCTTATCTTCGCCATCTCTTTAACATGTTGATTGCTGGACAGAGTGATTCAGGCAAAACCGACTTTGTCAAACGTTTGATCGAAGGCAAACTTCGTTTGATCGATCGTCCAGGAAAACTCATCGTGTCGTGTCAAAGAGTTTCCATCGTCGTTGTAGAAGGCATTCCTTGCAAGGAGGACAGGATCGTGTATGACACCAGTCAAACATATCTGGTTATATTCGATAACATGATAAGAGAAGACGAAGAAGAAACTAAACTTTACTTCACGCGCCAAGGGCTTCATCAAAATGTCAGTATCATTTGCATTAGCCAAATTTGTTTCAACAACGTAAAATCCATCGTACCATCAGTCTCAATGCTCATTATGTGTTTTTGTTTAAAGGTCCCAGAATTAAATCTCAAGTGCATGTGTTAGACACAAAGTTAGAAACTCCTTGGCTGACATATTCGTGCGACGATACCACTCAAATATCTCACGCCTATTAACTCATCGCCTTGAAACCCACCATACCCGATCATTTGCGATTTCGTACCCATTTGTTTCACGACTGGTGCCAAGACGAAGGACCAGTCATTTACACAGCTTAAAAAATCTATAAAATGCTCTGACACTTCTTGTCTGTCTCATAGATCGTCAACATGACTTCCTGTCAAACTCATCTTCCAGCAAACTGATTAGAGCCCTGTACGGCATCAGTCGGGAAAACATCCTGCCTCCTCGTTTAGTCAAACATCAGAACTTTCCTTGACAAATGGTCAAAAAGAAAATACCCATCAGTCAAAATACAAAATGTTGAATCAACGCGGAGGTCTCATGGAAGGACGAAAGCTGACTTTAGTGCCCTACAAGCGATGAATGAAATTCCGTCGTTGGCAAGAACAAAGAAGCAATCATTTACCTCCCAATCCTAATCTGACCAATTAGCAATCGTTGATGTATCGCACCGATTTGTCAGAAATGCAAAACTCGCAACGGTACGGATTAGTTCTGCAACGTCTTCAACTCTTTTGATTTCAATGCCATGATGAAGAGTCAATCACCGCCACCCCCAGTGACCGAGACAGGCTTGGTCACACAGATGCCAGAGGAAGAAGATTCGGAACTCTTTCAAACACTGTCAGCTCCTACCCCTAGTAAGATTGCACCGTCCTCGTTGACCCCTTCCCCCACTTCTCAACAAAAGGAACTCAAAGCTTGGGTTAAAATATGATGTGGAACCCTTATAACTAAAAAAGAAAGAAAGGAAACCAGAAGTGAAAAATGAAAGCAAGAAAATAATGATCCCCTTGCCACCACTACCATTGGTTCCCACTCCTGTCGCACGTCGGACACACCAAGCAGTTTCCAAACCCCACAAATCCAAGGGTAGCATCAGTGAACACTGAGTGACTGACTTATTGAAGAGGGTCTTGACGAACAATCCTTTAGCCAGCATTTACTACAATCCTGCCCATCCTGCAAGTTACTAAAGGGTTCAAAAATTGTATCGTGCTGCTAATCCAAATTTAAAAGTGCACATTTACTCCAGGTACAGCAATGGCTACAAAAGCAAGCCATGTACACGTTGCACAAATCCATTCGACGAAAATTTGCTCCCATTCGACGAAAAGTTGCTCCAACTTAGTGCGAGCCTTAAAACTGTTGCTGAAACAAAGTGATCGTCACCCTCTTCGATGGCAAAGAGACATCGAATTTCTGAACCAAACTTTCCAAAAGGAGCTGAAAAAAAGAGACATCCATTTTTTCACCACCGAGAATCCCGAAACCGAATGCAGCATCATGGAACGTTTCCAACGCACTTTAAAGAGCGCATGCGGACAGTTTTACGCATCAACAAACACACACCCTAGTACATCGACGTCTTACTGCTCCGGGTCAGAGCTTACAATCTTTCCATCGGAGCATTAGATGCGCCCACGACGAAGGGACTCCCGACAAGAAAGTGACCATGTCTGAGCGCCTGCTTGGCACATCCCCTACTGCCCGTCAAAAACGTCGACTGTTTACGACGCGAGACTGGGTACGCACTGGAAAAAGCAAACGCACCCTCAACAAAGGTTATCTACTGAACTGGACCACCGAATCGTTTCATGTTACTTGACGAGTGAGTAGAATTAAATTAGAATACAAACACGGCAAAGTATTATAATGAACTTTCTAGTTGTCCGAGTTACAACGAGTAACCAAAGAGAAGACTATGTGTACGACATCGAAAGAGTTTTCAGTCGAAGAACTCGTAAATAAGGAAAACGCCAAGTCAAAACAGTGAAAGTGTGCTGGAAAGGATACACTTAGCAAGTCATCCACTATCAAAATAAGTGATAATCATGTAGTTCAAGATAGCAATAGCGGCGCTCACTCTTTCTTAGAGTTCTACTCTTCGAGATCTATGAAAACAATCCCTGTGGGCGTGGTGTGGAGAACGTGTGCCTAATACATAAATCGTCTTTTTATGCCAGATCTTTGTGTTGAATGGTATCATTTGAACCGCCACAACAAGGAGACAAAGAATTGTTGACCATTTTATTCAACGATTGCTTCGGTTACCTTCTACCCAACCCTTCTCTGAAATATTCTAGTCACAACGGGAGCCTTGTTACCAGCGGCAGTCACCCCCAAAACAGCAGCAACAACATCCCTCCTTTGGAAACTCTTATGACTTCGAGTGACTCCTCGGAAACAGATCCCTCGAATTATGAATAACTAATTTTACTTAACTTTACACAGTGGCAGTTTCATTAATGTGTTTCCCAACATTGTGCTTTTTTTACGGCAAACCTCAGACCATCTAGTTGGATCTCTAAGCGCATTGGGAACTCGCTTTAGTAGAAATTATTCATCCCACACAAATCCAAAATGTCAGTGGAAATCGAACGATGTTTACCGTCGAAATTCTGAACGAACACGTACAACAACACTTACATGCAAACGATCCTGGTTTTTACGAATATAAATTACAAGCGCCATCAAATGCTCATTTGAGCATTTATGCCGTGACAATTCCTGCAGGCTATTATTTTAGCGCTCAATATCTGGTGGAAATGATTGCCGTTATTGTCGACGTCAGTTTGGCAAAGACCTGTACAAAATTAAACACAGCGTACTGATCCAGTATCATAAAATAGCTCGTCACCTGCATATGCCTTTTTCGGATGCCAAAACGTAGTCCATCAGTTTTTCTCTCACTTTGTTAGATATTATGGGTGGACACATCAAAATGGCCGCTAATTCCATAGACGTCAACAACAACTAGCCAATTTACAAGTATCTTCGTTACCCCATGGAACTGACCGAAGGACTGAATTTGATCTTTTGTGCTCCGGTGCGCCGTTATTGGGAGTCATTCCTTTCAAAGCGGATTTTGCCGTCGCTACTTACGAGGAGGGTAGAAACACGTATCACGTTCACCGTGAATTTGTATAACCACATTATTTGCCTATTGGTATGTTGTATTTCGGCAGTGTCAACATTGATATAAACGGAGATCTGGGACAAAATAGTCCATTCTCGAAAGGAAAAGTCACAGTAAAACTACATTTACAAACAAATATTCTATATTAACTTGTAAGTTACGTAGCCGCTGTACCGAGGAGTCGCTCGACAACGATTTTTTCACCATCGACAAACAAAATCCCAAAGAAGCCTTCTTGAGAGCAGGCAAAAATGCCTTCCTTCAATCTGGAAAAGAATTTTTGGGTCTCTGAGAGACTCTTATAAATGCGTATTCCTTCCTCGCCCAAGTCGCAGCAAGGAAAAGGCAGAAAGAGACACCGACATCCTTCCAGAGTTCATAAACACGTTGCAAGAAAGACTAAGAAAAGAAGAATAGCCAGAGAATTAGACGTCTTTGATTATTAAGAAAATGATGCACCGTCAGAAGGGGATGTGTTTGCCATGCCACACAACATGATGACGGTTCAAGAATCTCAATGGATATAATTTCATCCCGTCTCGTCTTTGACGACCTAATCTCCAATTGAATTTGAAATCATGGGACAGACCGATGATTACATCGATCTGAAAAGCACTTACCTATACCTGAAAGTCAAGTTCCCTAAACGGACGATACCGCTCCAGGTGCAAATGCCAGAGTAGCTCACGTCAACTATTTCTTGCATTCGTTGATGAGCGAAGTGGATTTGTATTTGAATAACAACTGGTCAACAGCAGCATGATTTTTACCCTTACCGAGCGTGCCTAGAAAATCTTTTGCCGTACGGAGACGTAGCCAAGAAAACTCATCTGGACGCTTGCACAGTACAGACACCTGACACGTAGAAGTGTTGCCGTGTGGAATTGTTACCCAAAGTGAGAAACAGAATCAATCACACTTTCAGCAGAACTAAAGACCACCAAGTATCCGCCACGACGAACGGAAGTGAACACCTTCACCATCGCCGGTAGCATACGATCCAAGATAGAAGATGTATCTCTCTCAAGGACAGTTACCCAAACATTTAATCATTGGCCAGAACTTGTGTACGAGACAATTCGAACCTCACTTCAGAAAACTTACTCGAGTTCTTATTCGTCCATGTACGAATCCACTGGTTAGTTAGGTGCCAACAACAGCCACGGTATTTCGTACAACGATTATGCAGGAGATTGCATTTTGTCGGCTCCTGATTTCACCCCTGGCCAACTTCGTATAAAGCTTTAATTTGCAGAAGCTCTAGCCAACACGGTGAACGTCATTTCGTATGCAGTATTTGATAATACGCTGAAAATAAACAGCTTGAAAGGGGTAATTCTAGCCTATTAGAAACTATGGAAAAACACCTGCCTTCTCTTGAATATGGAGCCTCTTTGAAGACGTGGGACGAGGATGTCTTTGAACTAGAACAAAATAAAAAAAACACATTCTACAGAAGAAACACACAAAGAGACTGTCATGACGTCGAGATGGCCAGAAGAAGAAGAATACTTAATCTCCTGTCTGGTAAGCGCCTGGCTGAAAAAATGACAGATCTGACCCACAAACATTGTTATGGATGTCAAAATGATCATCCCAGTCAAATTTAACACGATCAGTGTATGATGATGAGCCAAGAAGAAAAATTAGAAAAGTAACTGGAAGATGCTTGGGGTCTCATCTCGGATGAAAAAGTGTTGCATCAGTGGTATAAAGACTTCCGTGACTATTCCTCCCCTCCACTGACTCCTCTGGAGTTCCAACGCATCGAAGCTCTCTTGTCACAGAATACGGAAACGAAGGGTATAGCTACATACTTGACATACATTTGAAATGATGACTCATTATTACATGTGAAACAAAAATGGATACCTGGAAAATTCATTACCTTCTGATACACAGTTCGTTCACAGCTTCTTAGAATCATGTCGTTGCGTTAAAGATTAACTTCCTCATCGTAATCCTAAAGACACTGAAGCTTATGTCATCAGCACCGACGACAGTCATCAACCAAGAACCCACTAGGTGGCAATATACTTTCCCAACGATCACAGTGTGGAGTATTCCGATTATTATGGATTCCGCCTTTGGAAGACGACATCGTTGACTTTATGAGAAGAAATGCAAGCACGACTCGATTCAATAACGTGAGCTTATAATGAACAGATTCCATGATGTTTGGACAATATTGCGTACCAGTGTACCTTCTTCATCAAGGCAGTCCTTGATATCGCATAGAACATTTAGTGACTTATTTCGAAAGTGCCTATTCTGAAAATGATGATAAAGTAGAAAAATGGTTTGTGAACATTATAGTTATCTTTTGTCTTTAGATAGGAAACGTAGTGTGCATCAATGACAACATGACCTAGATCAGTGGAAGTCGAGTCTGACTGCACAACATTGTCAACCTTGTATATATGTTCATGTATGAAAAAAAATATTGACTTGTTGATTTGTATTTGAGAACTTTGCTATAGTGAATAAAAATGTTGATTTGTTTAAACTGGTGTATATTGTATTTTATTGACACTATATGAATATATGCTCTTTCACCTCTCTCTGTCCCTACGGGTCATGTTAGCAATGGCGTTCCTGAAACCAAGTGAATGTCTTCCATCGCGTCCGCGCTTGAGACATACAAAGCGGGGTACTCATTTACTCATCCTATATTCTCGACTAGTAGAGCAGAGAGTAATACCACTATTAGCGAACATAGAGACCGAAAGTTGAATCCCATATCAGGCCCCAAATGCGATTGAGGGGCTTGACCCCATAATCGAGACAGTTTGGAGCATTCTTGCCCAGGCTAAACGAACAATGCTTCTTTTAATTTGCGAAAATAACGATGACAGAAACAAGTAGAGGAATGGAATTCAAAGGCAACAGAGGCAACCTTAAGGGATATTGAAACAACAATCAACATACCACAAGAAGACAAGGGGACTGAGTCTATCATGGGTATCCAGAAGGACAGTAACATTAACGAAAACATCGTAGCAGCGGGAAAAGAAACAATATTTGCAAACAAAACCATTACAACAACAACAGCAACAAAGTCAATGTTCAACACAAAGCGGCATCAACAGTGGCAGATACCAAGATCACTGTACAGGATATACCTCATCAAAATACGACTGCGAATACAGCACCAGAGAATACAACAATATCAACAGCACCTAAATCTCTAGCAGTAAAATCAACAACTGCAGAGATATCTACATCAACAACAAGCAGTGAAGTAAACAAGGATGTAGATAAAGAAACAAAATCAATTAAAATAATGAAGAATGCTACAAAAACAGCAACTACAACTGCAACAGCAGTGATAGCGGTGCCAACTGCTATCATAACAACAACATGACCATCAATTACATCAAATAAACAAAGACTAAACTGGTTGTCATGCCAAAGAGAAGCAAACCAAAACCAGGAGAGGACAAAACAAGAAAAAGATAGATGTACAACAACTGGCAGATATAGTCAACTACATGTTTGAACAAATTAAAATATGGGGCTTAACGCATCTGCTCGAAAATAATGAAAGAACACCAACACACATCGAAGTATTGAGAACTCTCCTGGAAGCATATTTGAAATATTACTACGATGGCAGCCTGAACAAAAGATTTGAAAAGAAATATGCTGAAGCAAAAAAACACGTTGTTGATATCAGCGACCTGTGCAAGATCCACGACAAGCAGATTAAACCAATTGAATTACATCATCATTGGGACCGATCGGTAGTGGAAGACATGGTAGCATTATTCGAATACAAGGGGAGACCAAAGGAGAGATTTCAAGCTCCAGAATACATCTACCAGCTGCCACCTGCACCTTCTGAGTGGTAACCCCAGCCCATTTTAGGGCTAAACCAATTGCCTCATATTAAGATGTTTCAAATTGGCTTGAAGCCTCCACTCGATAATACTCTTATAATTACCGTGATCCTTTAAAAACTGTTCTAAATTAAAACTTGCCTATCACCTAACTTGACATACAAATTAGAAGGGTCGTATTGGTCCCCTTTAAGACATTTGTAATTTGGAGGTACACTTAGTACGCCAAATATCAGTTTTTAAGGATAGGAAATTTCAAGCTTCTTTTTTGCATGACTCTAATTAAGATTGTGGCTAACACAGAATTGACAATAGGGAATACCCATTAGTGCAGATAGGTTGAATTTGACTATTTAGGAGTGTACGATCTGGGATATCAGGGTTTCGGTTGACGTTTGTCATCACTTCCCAAGTCCCTCTCCTCCTTCCTCGCTCGTACCTCAAAATGACAAAATGTGGAACTATTTTGACTTGTCTAAATTAACAGGTGCACCGATGAGCGTGTAAGCACGGACCCGGGTTTGCGCTATGAGTGGGTGGTTATCCCCGATAGGCGTCTTATAATAGATACAGACTACGACGATGGGCAAGTGTGTTTCTATTCACGCCCAATCGTATGCCCATTGGGGCATAAATGCTCCGAAATCGGGGAAATAAATCAGCACCCCCTGTGTGAATAAATGCACTGGAGGATGAGGCACTTTATCCTTTCCCCACGAATAATTAATAAAACCTCGTATAAGGGTATTAAATAGTCGTACATGCCCGATGAGCGATAACGACTTAAATCCAACAGACAGATAGACAGTCTGGCTAACATTCATTCATTCTTGCACTTGAATAAAACTATGAGTTGGTAAATTATATAAAGTGCACGCACTGTACAACAAAAAATATTCTTTCTTGTTTCTGTTTTTTATTTTTTTTATTTTCACCTTTCGTTCATAGTATACTAAAAAATGTAGATAGGGGCAACAAGGCATGGGAAAGAAGGGACCAGCCTCTGTGGTGGAGCGGGTGGACCAGGGAGCCATCGGTCACCTTCACATGTAGGTCCTGGACATCCCTACCCGGTTTATTTATTATCTATCAGCATCCGGATTCATGTGAAGCCAGTGCATTCCGCAGCCACACCAGCAGTGAGACCTGCAGACGTGGACCAGCAGCCCGCACAGCAGCCCGCCCACCAGCCCTCCAACTGATTCCGACCAGAGCAGAGCCAATACGATCTACCAAAGTGGCCCAGCTGGAGTCTAGGAAAGCTAGACACCACCAATTAAAGTGCAATATTACATAATATTAAGTTACGAAAATTAGGCATCTTTTTCGTCATTGTTAATCCTATAGGAAAATCTGTGCTTTTCCAGGACATACTAAATCCGATTACTATTATCTTCGTACAATTCATATTCATCAACAGGCCTTGTTAACTCTTTATTAACTCTTATTTTCTAGGGCATTTAGAGACATTTACACTATGATCGTTCCATTTTGAAAATAAAACAGCTAACAATTTTGGCACCTTTTTGGCATTTGGCGCCAATTCTTTCTCTTATCAAGATCTTGATTACTGCTTGCAAAGGTTCTACAAAAACCTAAAACAGGAGCTAGGAAACACACTAGCTAATTCCTTGGCGGAATCCTCGCTGATCAACAATTATGGATCAATTGAGATTTTCTGCCAGGCGGAAAATGTTGAACCTGAGCATCTAATCCTGCAGTACTTAATATCCAATTCTTGTTAAACAAAACCTCAATCCTTCATATTCAATACCTACACAACACAAAATAAAATGTCACAAGGAATAAGAAGCAAGTTTGCCATGTTATCAAGGCAACCAGAAATTACCAAAATTAATAAACTTTAAAAAATATGGAGCGATCCAAACCAGTAAACAACAACAACACTCAACTCAACCGCCCCAAGTCTAGAGCAAGAATTGACTCAAAATCAGAGTCAAAGATAAATAGGACATTTTTACAGCACCCCTACCACTAGGGAGACCATCACCCGGAACTTATCGGTACAGGTCCAAATACCAAATCAAACCCCCATTATGGCATCCTCGCATTCACAATCATTCATCACGTCACCAACAATAAGGGATAGCAATGGGATGTTACCCAAACAAAACGGACACTATGGAATGGAACCTTTTACATTTCATGACATCGCACTCATATCTCCTAGGTCAAAAAGAATGTTGAGAGGACAAACAATGGTAAAAATATTTCAGGAGGAATACTGACCAATAGTGCACATCAATAGAACAATAACAAGAGACGGTCAACATTGGTAGAAAAGAGGACACAACCAATATGGGCTCTGAAGATAGAAAGAGAGAAAACAAAATAATAGGAAATACAACAAGACCTGTAAGTATTGAGCAATTACTGGAAGAACCATCCCTACCAAGGGACAAGACCAAATCGATCAACATTAGATTGATATTAATAGGAATGGAAGGGCACGATGCGATATCACAAAATAATAAGGACAAGAAATGAGGGGGAAAACATGGAACGCAGGATAACAAACAGGGAGAGAAAGAAACACCAAACGGATTAAATGAACCAATGAATGATACCCAAACGATGAAGGAGGAACACACTATGGAAACAGAAAAAGATAAAATCATAATCTTACTATGGAGAAACCCACCTACAACATCAGATAAAAAAGAAGAAACTACTAAAATTAGTAGCAGCACCAAACCAGAGGAAGAGGAAACGAACACAGGAAAACAGTAAGCATAAACGAGGGAAAGGAAACAACAACAAGAACAAGAACAAGCACATGAACAAGACCTAAACCGAAAAAAGTCGAACCCACAAGTAAAAGAACATCGAATACATCAAAAGAACCAATTAAGGAACCATGGAACCAAGGAAGAAACAATAAGCAGAATGAAAAACAAGAATTCACAGAAGCGAACAACAAGTGCCATCGAAACTTATTCCGGAAAAAGGTACTAAAGAGGTAGAGGTAGAGGAATTAATTGAGCAATTAAGCCTACCTTAATGGAAACACTCCACAAGAGAGAATGAGCACAGGGAAAATACATCACATCACAAGAAGGAAAAGGTAATAAACCGATGAAAGGAAACATACTATCAAAACAACTAACAAAAAGAAAACAGAAGACAACAAAAGGATAGCAGAACAGATCAAAAAAGAAGAACCAAAAACAACAACAAAATCTATCAAAGCAAACCAAGAAAAGAAGACAACAGAACAGAACGAAATCAAGAAGACAAACCCAGAAGAAAATATAAGAAACAGAATCAATTACCTTCCAATAGAATTAACACTACAAATAATCAGCAGAAACCTAAATCTTACCAATATTAACAACAGAAGTCTAGCCATCGCGCTAATAAAGTAACAAAAATTAGAATTTAAAATCATTATACCTAAACTGAACTACCTGATAATATGGTACAGAAGTAAGTATCACAAGACACAACTCACTGACAAGGAAAACCAGAACAGATGCTGAAATGGAAACAATTCATAAAAATCCAAAAAGGGAAGAAGATAGTCTAACACCGACCGGAATCAAGGCAATATTAACATTACAAGGAATCCATAAATACCAAAATATAGAAGAACTAGGCGAAGAATTAGTTTACTATGGAAATAAGGTCAAGAGCGCAATGAGACTTAGGAATGGACAAGGACAAGAAACATCTACCGTCCTACTGGTATTTTACGATCCACCACCATTACTGGTGAGATTAGGACCAAATGGGAAATCGTACAAACAGGAGAAATATGAAAACATACCCAGAGTTTGCTGTAAAAGATAGGAGCATTTTACGACCAAATGCAGGAGCAAAGACGGAAAGAAAAGGAGCTGAAGGGAACCAAAGAGAAACCTGCTGGCAAAATCAATAGGCAAAAATAATACACAGAAAGGAAAAATGGAATAGTAACGCGAAAATGCTGCTAATAAGGAAAATAGTATAAAGGTTGGTACAGACAAGAACAATGCAAAAGAAAACAGGAAGAAAATCTCTAATCATAAAAGAACACATATCAATGCAAGTAACCAAACCACCACGTCACCCACAATACTAGACATAAACAACCTCATTCAAATACAACATATAAGCACATGCAGTAGTAATAAGGTCACCAGCGAATATGACTTAAACAAGGATACAGAGTTAACTATAGTCACAAAATATATCAATGCATTAGTAAAGGATGTACTACAGTTATCTTTAAACAGTCTGGTTCCAAGACAAGAGTTATTCTTATTACTCACTGACCTATTAGACAAGCACTTTAAGAACAACTAATTAATATGAATATAATACTCCTAGTAAAAAATATATCAGAAGGTGATAAGGAAAATATAATATGGTAATGGAACTATAGATGTCTAATAATGAAAAAACACGCTCAACTGATTATTGCGATTAACGAAACAAACGAAACCCCGACATAATTTGCCTGCAGGAAACTCTCCTAAACGGAGGAACTAAATATAATTTAAAAGTGCCAGGATGCAGCAGACAATTCTTCAAAAATCAGAACAATAATAAAAAGGGGGCTGGACATGACATTTATGTCCAGGACACTTTCCCCGAAGTTAATAATATTGATATACCAGATACGGATACTATAGAAAACCAAATTGAGGTACAACAAATACAGCTTAAAATTAAACCTGAATAACCCTATATAACATACATGACTCAGGAGGATCACAACCAAACACCTTGAAAGACTATAGAACTAAAATTACCGAAAAAGAAAAAAAAAATTCTAATATGCGGCGATTTCAACGCCCATACTAAAATCTGAGCGGCGATTATCAAGGTCAACAAGGAAAACAGATTGACAAATGGATCCAAAGGGACAAACTAATAATACTCAACAATGGTTCCCCAGGCTAGACCCAAAAAGCAGTAAACGAACAGCTATTCATTTGACTAGCAGTACCCCCCAGCTAGCAACAACTATGAACTGGAGGTATTCTTCAAAACAGTACACCTGGTAGCGATCACTTCCCAATATCTATTACTATCCATATTAAAACACCAAAGAAGACACAAAATAACTTACCTAGATGGACATTTGAGAGAGTAGACTGGGAATCATTCAGTGCAGCGTTAAATAAAATCCAATTACATAATGTCAGAAATACAAACACTGACATATATTATGATAACATTACCAAAGAACGAAATCATGCTGAGAGTAAGAACATCCCAAAAACTAGTGTGAAAGGGACTAAACCCCAATGCCTTGGTGGACCGAAACATGTAAGAAAAGCTATTAAGGACAAAAAGAAATCAATTAACCGCTTCAGACATGCCAAATTGGGCTCAGACTTTATTTCATATAAACAAAGAGAAACAAGTGCAAAAAAATAATTAGAGAAGCCAAAATAAACTCATGGCGTAAATACTGCTCATCTCTCAACTCAAAAGCTAATGCAAAACAGGTCTGGAACAAAATTAAATCAATTAAAAGTAAAACAACAAGAACATTTCCGGGCATCACAGGGTCAGTTACTGACAAGGATAAAGCAAACTTTACTGCCCAATATTTCGCAGATATGAGCAGTAATAGAAATCACTTTAGCAACTTTTTTAAACAATGTAACACATTAGAAGCAAAATACCTTGAATTATTCATGGTCCAGACAATCAGTAGTGGCGGATCACCGATCAATGATGACATTACAATCCATGAATGGAGAAATGCAGTATTAAATATTGTATTAAAAAATAGTATTAAAAAAAATTACCTCGCCTGGAGAAGATCAACTGGGCTATGAAATATACCAAAAATATACAAAAAATATGGCACAAATTATGTTACATCTCATCCACTTAATATGGCAGACAGGGAATATTCCGCAAAAATGGAAACAAGCAGTGACCATATCCATCCCAAAAACGGGAAACGATCCGTCAACCCTCAATTCCTACAGACCAATCTCCCTGACAAACAATATTTGCAAAATCATGGAAATAATTGTTACAAAAGGCTCAAATATCACCATGAAAAGAATAACCTTACCACAACACACCAATGAAGATTTAGGAAGAAAGGATCAACTATTGACCAGCTCATCCGATTAGAAACCGGTATTGAACTAGCCTTTAATGCAAAACGTAAATGCGATAGACATCTGAGTGCTATTTTGCTCGACATAGTAAAAGCAATTGACTCAGTATGGACAAAAGTAATGACAAAAGGATTAATAGCAAAACTTAAACAATATAGAATAACAGGTCGAATGCATTGATGGATACACAACTTTCCAACAGGGAGGCAAATTAAAACAAGAATAGGCGACCAATACTCAGACACTTATAGTCTTGACAATGGAACCCTACAACGAAGTGTTATAAGCCCAACGTTATTTAACACTTTGGTAAATGACCTAGGGAAATCAATTAAAATCAGGTAACATAGACATAATAGACCTAACCCAGTTCGCTGATGATAATGGAATTTGGAGACCAGGAAATCCGGAAACTATTACATCATCAGTGAGATTCAAGCAAATCTAAATGCCATTGGAAATTGGGCAGATAAGTTGTGCTTCAAAATTTCCACCAATAAAACTGTAGGAATGTTATTTACTGTATTCAAGACAAAAAGAAACACGTTACCCAGTTCTCCTATTACAAAATACCCCAATACAAGTTGTGAAAGAAACCAGAATTTTAGGGTTGCTGCTAGACAAAGAACTGGAAAACACATATAAAATACCTGATCAAAAGATGTAATCAAGATCTAACTCTTTTAAGGAATATCAGAGGAACTCCCTGGTGCGCTGATAAGATACATTACTTATGCTATACAAAGCATTAATTAGATCAAAATGGACTATGGATGTCAAAGCTATAACTCAGCAAAACTATCCTTACTAAGAAAGCTTGTCAACATCCAATACCAAGCCCTCAGATAATGCACAGGAAGCCAAATAAAATATATCAAGAGAAGAACTTCAAATACTCACAAGAAAAATACCACTGTAATTAAGGAGAGAGGAGGAACTATTAAGGTCAGCCACAATAGTATCGATCCATTAAAATAATAACCCAGCGAAAACGCAGTACTTAAATGCAACGAAGCCTTTAGCGGGAAACTAGTCCCCAATCCACCCATAGGAAAAAAATCATACATGGGAAGTGTAAAGAGTATCAACTGAATATCCTACAGGCAAACCCAATTAGATACCTAGACCCAACAGCATGGAAACACCAAACACCCAAGAATAACTTTAAATCCTTAAACCTAGGGGCAAAAACAAGAAAAGGCAATAAAGATGCTAACAGAAATTAAAGAAACTTTAGAACAAAAGTACTCCAAGCATAATATAATATACACTGATGGATCAAAATCATTAGAATTAAAACAAACAGCTAACGAAGTTATAATCCCGAGCCATAATATAGAATTTGGAAACAGATTACCGGATGGGAGCTCCATGTACACGGCTGAATCCTGGGCAATCATCTAAGCCCTAAAATGGATCCACAATACATCTAGCATATCTAGCAGAGACAACCTTATAGTTACTGACTCGCTAAGCGTTCTAAAATTGATCCAAACAGGTAACTCAAGGAGCATAGACGATGTTTTACAGGAAACTCAACAACTAATAAAAAAAAATCGAAGAAAAGGACAAACCCTGGAACTAATGTGGGTCCCATCCCATATAAACTAAACATTGAATGATAGAACAGAAAGAAAGGTCAGAGAATACCTAAGGAAAGAAACATAAGCCAAAATACACTATAGTATCCACGAACTTTACAGTCGAATTAGAACCAAAATTAAGCGAAAATGGCAAATGGATTAAGAATCAAGTAACAAAGGGAGAACTTTATTTAAGCCACTAAAGCATGTATTACGTACCATCAAAGCTCCAATGACCAATAACATTGCAGATCAGAAAATAATCCATCGAATTATTAGAACTGGAAAAACACTCCTAGCGAAATGGTTTGGCAAATATATTAAAGAAAACATGTTGATGGACACTAAATTTCCCCATTGCCCCTTAATAGAAGATTTGAAACATATTTGCAATATTTGCCCAAAATATCACACTCAAAAAATACACTTTGAAGAAAAACATAACCTAATAAAATTTCCTTGGCTTTACCTGAGTATCGTTGAGCAATGCAACAAGAGTAACACCTACAGCAACATTGTTGAGTTCATCAAGGATATCGGTAAATATCACAAAATAGAAGCCCCAGTAGACATACAATTTCTATAAAATTATTTAGTTTTATTTTAAACAATTTAATTGTCAAAGCAAATGAGGGGGGTTGGGGGGTTGGCGGGCTAAATCGAAGGATTTAAATAAAGCTGTAAATCATCCGCCTAGGGTATGGTCCTATGCCTGTGCGCATACGGTGGACTCTATATTAATTGTGAATGCATCACCTGTCCCCCACCCACTCTTCGCCGAGCTGAGGCAGAAAGCAGTTGACCAAGGCAATGCATATGGTAACTGGAGAATAGAAACACTATAAGCACACAAACACATATCATACTTCACGCAAACAACCATATTACTTCTTCCATTAATACTAACAACATCTGCAGCACAAATTGATCCGTGAGTGCAATCTCATAATATCTTAATACGACCCTAAAATTAGACGTATATAAGGTGGCTTAATCCCACAGCTATCAGGCCACGCCGCACAATGTGGCAATATCTGGAACCATTAACAATTTTTTTTTATAAACTGCTAGGAAGTTAGTGATAGGACCCTAACTAAAACTGTAAGATAACCAGGACCAAGTCATCATTCTCCCCGCAAAATACCCAAGCACACCAAAGATTAAAAACACAATCACGGGCCAATTCCTTCCAAAAATAGGAAAAGCACAGATCAAAATTCATAACTTTAAATTGCAAGATGACGATATTAGACATAGGTACCAGCACATATGGGGCTCCTGTTGTGGCGCTGGTACCGCTCCCTCTTGCCCTTGCCGCGCCCAGACATTACAATTGAATAGTATGCAGTGCATACATAAAAGCAAGGGGTAGAGGCTCCATAATACCTACTCGACCATTTAACTAACTCACATAGTGGGAAAGAACTGGTCGCAAATGCCTGAGAGGCGAAGGTGACTTTAATCCCATAACATCAGTCAGTCTGACTATCATTCTGTCGCATAGAACTAATCCAGAGAGCACTTCTTGACGTATGTCATTACTGTTTCAAACGGGGTGGCACCGAGATGTCTGCCAGCTAGAGCAGTTATTTCAACTCCAGCACTAAGGGCCATTGAGGCCCTAGGAAAAAACACAAGCTACTAATTGGACTTTGAGAGCTGGAGTTAAAAGAACCTCCTTATTAATAATCTGGGACTAGAAAATGCGGCAGAGGACCTGAATATTGTTGGACTTGGAGATAGTGGTGAAGCTAAAGGGGAGAGGAATAGGAAGCGTAAGGAGGAGAGGAGGACAGCAGCGCAAATTAGAGCAGCCAATCACTTTATTACTCCGTCTGGAACTGTTTGCAGTATACGGGTCTCACAGACCAGATACAGGTTCATCAGTTTAAAGAAAACCTCCATAGCAACCCAGACCATTACTCTACAGGATACCACTAAGGACGTGGAGGCTCATACGGAAATAAGCCTTCTCGACATCACCAGAGCTAAAGAGCGCGACCAAGCCGAAGCTGAAGCTCCTGTTAAGGCAGAAGCAGAAGCACAATCTCAGGCTCAGAAAGATACAGATGAAGAGGAGAAACTTAGGGTTCCAGTTTGACTTGGAATGCCAGTTTGCTATATTAAAACTAAACATTGACGTACAAATTATATAGTCACTATGACTTGTTTGGCTTAGGATAATTTAGACCATAAAAATACACATAGTACAATAAATTCTAAATTAACAATATAGACAAATTGTAACCTTATTTACGCGTGACTCTAATTACGATTGTGGAAAACACAGAATTGGCAATAGTGAATACCCTTTATTACACCTGGGTTGAATTTAATCTCAGTAGGGCGTTTCAGGATGCACTAAGCATAGTTTGCGCTCCTATCCGGATTCCTTTGCTCCCTCTCCAGTCCGGACAATCAAGGATGAGTGTGTTGGCTGAGTCCCTCTCGTCTATAAACAAGGTGCCCCAAAGAGCGTGTAAGCAGGAAACCGGGGTGATGTCACGAGAGCTGTGTCCAATCACGCTCAACGTCTCACACTGTTGAGATAGATAATTAATAGAACGAGTGTATGTTGGGTATACTCCTACTCATTATAGCCTACCAGCAGGCCGAATACGGCTTAATTGTCCTTCGACTTGAGTGCTCAGTTAAATAGAACACCTTGTGTGCACAAACCTGTGGGAGCAATGGCTCTTTCTCACCTTCCACAATCAATGAAATAGCCCGCGTGTTGCAGGCAAAAACCCATCGCAAATGCGCTACGTGCGCAAGCTACGTTAATCCCATAACTTAACGTAACAGTCTGGCTACCCATCGTTGACGTGTCATCACTGAAACCATGAGCGGGATATAGAAATTATTAGAGTTCTAGATGTACCTGGAACATGCTCGCCGCCTCCTGGACGAGCTGCCCGAGGAGACAATACATGCAGCGGGGAAGACAGAAGAAGGAGAAATAGGAAAGAAGAGGAAATTAAAAAGATGATACTGCCTCATCTCATAATGCGACAGATCTGCGAGGTGAAGCCTGTGGTAATGGCATCACATCTACAGCGCCAACTACCACAACAAAGAGTTGCTGTCCCTCAAATAGAAAACTGGGACCTGGAGGTGGAGAGACAGCGTGAAGAGTGAGAGCCAGTTTGGCAACAAGAACGACCACTACAACATCCATATGCACAGCGACCAATTCGGAGGGAAAGAAAATTCAGAATCCCTCAGACAGGGGATTGAGGCGCTGAAGCTGGCAATCTACCCTCTGCACTCCTAACTTTTACAGTGGCTTGGGAGAATGACTGAAGTGGCCGCTGTGTGTGTGGTGCTCGGCTTAGGGGATGCGGACATTAAGCAGGTGTACTAGAGCAGAAAGGCCATTTCAAGACAAATTGATCTCTAGAAAGAGATTGATCAATTTGCCCAAAAGATTAATTGTGCAAGGATGTGAATTGTGAATCTGTTTCTTTGTCTTTTTCTCCAACAAATGCCAAATCTCCCAACCCTAATGTTTGTTTATATGTAGGGTGTAGTGGTATGTATATAAAGACTTACTAACTTTATTTGAGCCTGTCTTTAAAAACGTTTTTCCCTTCTTCCTTATGTGTTGTTATGAAGTATAGTGTTTTGTTTATTATAGCTTGTTTGTACGTATATTTGGATGTTTTGCATGTGATTTATAGTTTGTGTGAGGGAATGTTGTCATTCACGGCGGTGCTTCAGGCCTATAAAGCTGTGTGTTCCTCAGCCATTCATTAATAATAAATTATTAAGATAGTAACAAATAGCTAGAACCCAAAACTCAGCACTATAAGGTGGTCAAAAGCCCAATACCACCAGACCCAGCTGCACATTGTTGCAACTAAATATATTAGGACTTTAATGTAAGACCCAAACATTTTTAATCTTATAAGGTGGTCTAATGCCCAGGACCATCAGTCCTAGTACAGCCCAGAGTCGTTACAACAAAATTGTGCTAAGACGACATTTAGTTTTGGACAGTGGGATCAAAGTTATACCCAGGATAATAAGAGTACCGTCGATGGGGCATGGGCGCATCGCTTCCATCCCGCCTCTCTTTCCACGTCCAGACCTGGTAATTAAACAGTGCGAGATGCCAATGGGCGAAAGCGCCTTTAATCCAAGCTAAGTATGTAACTCATTCATTCTCGACTAAGACAGTAGTAAGCATTATTACTATGATCAAGATAGCCATGGATGGACATGATAATACCTGTACAAGATTTTAATGCGATAAAGGGCTAGGTCTAAACTTTGCATCAAAACGGAGTCTTAGAGCCCAAGAGTGACGCACGACATTATCGCTAATTTGTTAAGATAAAACAATTGATAATACCTGGAGAAGTTGCCAAAGGAGAAGAAGACCAACGACCACTAGAACACCGTAGACAAGATCAAGGGAGCGTTCAGCACCCATGCAATTACAACCCACCGTTGGCGTCGGCATCTTTTATAACCGAGCGACACATCCACTATAACTAGCTCCATAATCATACTCTTACTATGGCCCACCTCAGCTTACCATCGCTACGGGGTACGGAGTCAAGTACAACAACATATACGACTCCAACAATGGCATCTCCCCGGGTGAAGAGTATTTAGCCCATGACACACTTAAGGGGCAAAGAGGTTAAAAAGTATACAGAGGCAACTGTGATGACTAAATCTCCGGATATTGCTGATAACTATAATGACAACCACTCCCACAAAATCGACACCAATAATTGCAGCAACAACTGTATTTAGAACAGTACGAAAACTAAGGACAACAGCTAGTACAAGAGCAATCCCGTATCCAGGTGTGGATCTAGAAAAGGAGCCATCCGAAAGGAGATTGATGGCATACCAGATCAAAACAACACCACTGACAACAGCTACATCATTACATTCATTAACAACAGTCACTCTTGAAGTAAATGAATTAAGGCAAGTTGAAACAACAACTAGCTCTACTGCTGTCACAACAATCCTTAGGAGAAAAAACAAAGTGAACACTGGAAACAACTATTGTACAACACAACAACGAGTCAAGACCAGGAACCTAAAGGAAAGGGCAACAACAAATCCAGATTAACACTCAACAGAGAGCGGACGCAGTAATTTATATACTCGCCAAGCTTGAGAACTGGGGACAGTGAATCAATGAGACAGAGTTAGAACATGATGGAATCTACGAACACAATGAAATAGGGTGGACCAGCTATGGAAACCAGAGCAGAAGTGATGGCATAGCAGCGGTTACCAAAGCCAACACGGTCATACTTCCAGAAGAGACCGATTTTAATTGGGATTTAGTGGATTTTCTCTCTTCTTCACAATAATTTGTTCCGATATCAGCACCTTCGCCACCTTCTCCTTCTTTACCGTACATCGAGGATTTTAAACAGAGAAAGAAAAAAGAATTGGAGAAATTTTTGCAACAGCACAAAAAGCAGAATAAGCTTTTCTCCTTCAACGGGAATGGCGAGAAGAAAAAGAGGCAAGAAGGAAACGACAGGAAGAAGAAGACGAAGCTGAGAAGAAACAAGGTCTAGCAGAAAAGGAGGACGGTGAAAGCCAAACGGTCACGGTGCTCTTAAACATTCTGGCAGAGTTAAGTAGTCTGAAACAAATGTATCAGACTTCTTTATTACGACCCAAGAGAAAAATACCTTACCGAGTCAAACAGCCCAACTCTGTTACTACTGCTGAGATAACCACCCTAGTGATTTCTACCAAATCATCGACAGGAGCAAATCCAGAAGTAGGCCTTGGCCGTGGCAAAGGGATAAGGCAGTTAAATCTGATTACTTCCCGTTCCAGAGTTTGTGTTTCTAAAAAAGGCACCCAACGGTCCTTTTCAGGGTCACCCACCTCCCTCGGAAAAAGATAGTATTCATTTTGCCAAAATCAATTAAGACTCAGAATCCATTTTTTGCCCCATGATGGACGTGTGTGAGTGTGTGAGTGAGGTCTTTATTCTAAAAATCAAAACCAAGAGACACTTAATTTTTCTATCAGTTATATTCTGCTACAAATTTACGTCACAACACAACAATTTAAAAAGTTCATTAGCTTCTTCTGTGTCTTTTCACTCTCTCCTTTTTCAAAATTCTTCACTGTCACGGGTTTTTCTTCTTCCTCACTTTCTTCTCGTCTTCTGTTCTTCTCTCTCTTCTCTTTATGGACATGTATGAGTTCTTCCTTTCAGGAGGGTACCTCTTCTTCTTTCTGTTCCGAATCCCTCCCTTCCTCCTGCTCCTGTTGTTTCTTAGGGCAGTCTGAAGACCAACGTCGTTTCTCTTGACAACGTTAACAGGTATCTTGACTTTTGTCTCTTTTGATACCTATCTTGCTTTGACGTTGTGGGCATTCAGAAGACTAATGCCCTTTCTTCTGACAGATATAGCAAGTATCTTCACTTTTATCTCGAAAGAAGGGGGAGTAGTTGGTTGGCATCTCTGAAGAAAACCTTCGTATGACACCTTGCAAAACTCTAATCAAAAGTTCGATCTGTGTTGGCTCATCCATCTTTCTGGTAGACTTGAGAGTGACATGAATACTTGGAGGGAAAACATTGACCCTTGATATATACACTGGCCTTACATTGATATAAAGGGGTCCAAGGCGTTTAAAATGTATTCATTTGACTTTTTCCACTTAAGATAAAACGATCGCCTCATTACGTGAAGAAAGGAGAAGAAAGTAAGAGGCAGAAACGTGCCTTATCTCCTGGCACAGTAGCTGAAATCTTGCCTCAAATCCATGCCAGCGATTTTGAAGATGAAATGAGTGAGCCAGAATCCAGACCCAGAGTGTCTACACCAAACCAAAGTTCACCAACACTAAACCCTGAAAAGTACTACCACATTCGAGAGACGGAGAGCCGCTCCTCTAGAAAATTTAGAACCACGGCCTACACGTACACGGTGAAGTTAAGATTTCAAGTCCGATGTTCCGCTGTAGAAAGGAAAGGGGTTCATCGTCGATGTGTGGAATTCTTTGTTAACCACACAGAAACAGCAATGTCAAGCCAAAGAAGACGATCGCTTGAGACTTTCTGTTTATCACGACAGTCTGTAGTCCCCCGCTTGGATCGAGTTTAGCAGCCCGACACAATTGACACGTTACAAAGTCATCGACAAGATTCAACACGTGCAACAACCCAACGGTAAGGTTCACATCACATCTTGAAATATGATTATTATTGTGAGAAATGTGACTATGGCTATAACAATCGAGAGTAAAACAAGTATTGTGGATTGAAATGTGAGGGATGTTTTGCTTCTAAACCTTGTCTTGACGAAGGACAACAACGAGTGCATTGCTCGGCTTGTCAGCGCACTTTTTTCAGTCCTGCTTGTTACCAAAAACATCTGAAGACGCAAGGGTCACAGCAGAAATGTGAATGCCAACTGCTGAGATTGTGCCGTACTTGTGGACAAGGTATACGTATCAATAATGCCAAGGCGCACGTATGTTGAGGAAAGAAAAGATGTCACATCTGTCACCAAATCGTGGACTTGAAACACCAATGCTACATTCAAAAATACCATTCCAAAAATGAAGAAGAAGATGATGACCAGAAGAAAGGCCATTTCATCTTTTTCGTTTTCGAATGCATGCAAGAGACTGGTATTCACATTCCTAATTCTTGTGTAGCTCATCGATCGTGCGAGAGGTGTATCCAAGAACCTATCTTTGGTCATTGTCCACACTGTAGCAAGATTCCTGGAGGACGCGAAAAAATCTTTCAGGGACCGAGCACGCTGACCGATTTTGCCCAATGGGTCTTAGACCCTATTGACGAGACGTGGAGTCAAGAGGACATCGAATGTTACGTAGATTCTCATCGCAATGACACGGTGATGGCTCACAACTTCTCGGGATACGACGGACAAGTTCTTCTGAGATACTACACGGAACAAAGAACCGAAAGTCCTAAAGTTACTTTGAACGGAAGCAAAGTCATTTCTATGCAAGAGGGCAAGAGCAATTTAAAGATTCGATGAGCTACTTGGTCATGCCTTTGAGCCGAATGCCTAAAACGTTTGGAATGACAGAAATGGCCAAAAGCTATTTTCCGAATCTTTTCAATACCGAAGCCAATCAACACACCGTTTTACCATATTTGCCTGAGGTTCACTACTACGACCCCGACGACATGCGTAGCGAACAATGAGGAGCTTTCTACGCTTGGTACCACACTCACGCCTCGGACCCCTTCGACTTTCCGGAAGAAATGTTAAAGTATTGTCGATCCGATGTGGACAGTGTACGGCGTTGCTGTGGAAAATTTCGAGAATTATTCATGGACCACAGAGGGAATCGATTCTTTGAAAGAAGCCTGCACCGTTGTAAAAGCATGTTCCTTAGTGTACCGCCAACAATTCATGCCCGAAAACACCCTGGCTGTCATAAACCCTCAAGCGAAAATCTTTGTCAAATGTTAATACTCGGTCAGAGCCATTCGCTGGCTACATTGTGCAACAAGGAAGACAAATGTATCCACCACCACCGCAACGGAGGAGGCGAAAAGACCATCGGATGGTATTCGGTGAATATCTGGGACTTAGAAAACCCTCAAATCTTGTACGAGTTTAACGGTTGCTTATTTCACGGATGTCTCATCTGTTATCCTCAAAGTAACACTAAAATTCAGTTTTTGAAACGTACCATGGAAAACTTGTACCAGGCCACTTGTCAGCGGCGCTTTAAGTTAGAACAGCAGGGATACCAAGTGATGTAAATGTGGGAACACGAGTACGATCACCGTTTGAAAACCAATCCAGAGTTTAAATGCATCATGGAAAGTTACAAGTTGGTGGACCCTCTGAACCCGCGGGAAAGACTGTACGGAGGACGGAAGAATGCCACCTGTTTGCTGTACCACGCCGACAAGGAGAAAGGAAAAGAAATCAAATACTTGGACGTGTGTTAGCTGTATCCTTACGTGTGCAAATATTTTCACTTTTCCGCAGGGCACCCACAATTACTAACGGAATTCATCAACCTGGACAACATTCGACAATACGAAGGATTGATTAAATATAGTCTTGCCTCCCGTGGACTTGTACCATCCCGTTTTACCTCACCATTGCCAAAGGAAACTGATGTTTCCCTTGTGCCGTACTTGTGCCAAAACGTGCAACCAAGACCAACCTTGTCAGCACACACAGGAAGAACGCGCCATGACAGGAATGTGGGTCATCATGGAATTGTTTAAAGCTCTGGACCTGGGATACCAACTGTTAGAAGTGTTCAGAATTTACCACTTTCCCAAGACAGAAAAATACCACAAGGGCGACCAAACTCAGAAAGGCATTTTCGCAGATTACGTGGATGCCTTTCTGAAACTGAAACAAGAAGCCAGCCGCTATCCTTTCTGATGCCACACTCCCGAAGACCAAACGAAATTCAAACAGAAATGCTTGAATCAGGAAGGCATCAATTTAGACCACGTGGAGAAAAACGAAGGAAGGCGATCGTTTGCTTAAGTGTTGTTAAAATGCTTGTGAGGCAAAATGGCACAACGACTGTGTTTACCCAAGACGGAGTATTTGACAGAACCTGCCCGCTACATCCAGATGATTGACGACAAAACTAAAGCCATGAAACACGTGGACGTCCTTTGTGAGGACTTGATCTTAGTCAATTACGAAGAAGAACTGGACTTTGTAGAAGCCGACGAATTTGAAAATGCCATCATTGCGGCCTACTTGACAGCACATGCTCGCTTAAAATTGTACGAAGCTTTAGAACTGTTAGGAGATCTTGTGCTGTATTTTGACACGGACAGATGCATCTACATCGAGCGCCTGGTTCACTACCACCCTGTCATCGAGGGAGACCGTTAAGGAGCCTGGACGGACGAGCACCCCAACGACAAGATTCAAAGCTTTGCTAGTAGCGGTCCCAAAAATTACGGTTACGAATACAGGGACCCACAAGGAGAAGTGCCCACCGAGTGTAAAGTAAAAGGATTGACTCTCAATTATCTCACCAGTCAAGTGGTGAACTTTGGGGTATTGAAAGAAGCTTTGCAGTCTGGAGATGATCGAGATTTTAAAGTGACCACCTACCAACCTCACAAGATTGTTTAGCCAAACACCAAATCGTCAATCGGATTTTGGAAAAGATGTATCAAATCGTGTACCATAAATGAGTGCAGCTTCCCAACAACTTCACTTTGCCGTACGGCCACGCCGATATTGGCCAGCATATCAAAAGGGAAAACGTCCAAGACCGATAGTTCTTTGCGACTACCAACACCAAGCGAGAAAGATGAATGCTAACAAAAAGACCACACCATTCAAATTCGGTGTTTCTAAAGTGGAGTGCGATGCTGTGCCTTGCGAATTCAGGGATGGCGTACGCTGTGACCTCAGCGATTCGGTATCAGATCATGGGAACTTTGCTGTGACTATACCTACCATGGAAAGTGATGCAGTGCGTGTCAAACCTGACAGATGTGAAAGCAATGCCACTCGTTATCATACACCTTATCACTTTACTGGTTTTCATTGTCTATGTCATCAACCACGTGAAACCATTCTGCTATCACCCTACGGATTCATCAAACCCTGAGCAAACTCATGCGAATTTCACCTTACCCTCATCGCAATTTACCTGTGAAAGAAGACTTTGAAAGCCGATTCCAAACCTTCTAAGGAAAGTGGCCAAAATATCTGAGAGGACCTACCCCCGAAGACTTAGCCAGAGCCGGATTTATCTACTTAGGCGAAGGTGAAAAAGTCAAGTACTCTATTTGAGGTGTGTCACTTCACCACTGGGAGCAGAAATATTCCTCTTACCTAGAACATTATCGATGGTCTCCGCACTGTCACTACCTACCTTTAGTGGGACGACCTCTGTAATTTCTGGATGGATACTTTACAAGAAAATATTGGTGGTTTGCCTCTGGAGTTGAGAGAACGCATTTAGCGAGAGTTCGTCAAAATACAAGACCAACGCAAACAACAATTGAATCCATTACGTCACTGATGTTGGAATGATATAAAAGGACTAATTCATTTCAAAACGTTCCATTAGTCAGACATTGATGAATCACGTGAGATTCATAAAGTTTTGGATGTCGCTCATTCTACTTACAAGGTGATCATAGTATACCGAATGCCAACGGACGATTTAGAGGATTATCAAACTCTTTTACACCATCAAATCTTAGTTCAAGAGGAAACTTCTGTACTACGTGCTGTGTGTGAGTTAGTGACTAAACATGTTTGATGCGGTACTGAAATAAAACAGATTCTGTTCAAAAAGTACACTTATTAACTTACACCAAAGAGGGTACAAAATTGGCTACCATGCCACGACCTTTATCAGTTGTGATACAACATATTCCGTGGAAGGAAATAAATGACAATATTCAAATTGTGGAGGATTACCAACACTTATTACGAGAACTGTGTCCATTGAATTATGATCGTCGTGTGGTGTGTGTGTCTTAGTTACTTGCTTTCTGGGATTTCGTTTACCAGCCGATTCCATGTGGGCTCGGTACCATCTGTACTGTGAGGAGCCACCAAAATAAACCCATGAAAGTGATCCCTTTACATGTACACGAGAGACACATTCTGTTAAAAGCCTCGCGCTTTCATTTCGATACTTCTCTACCTCCATGGGAAAAAAGATTTGTCAACTTTTATTTACTGAAGATGTTTACATCGATGTGTGTGTAGCTTGTGACTTACACCATAACTGGAAAGATGTATGTGACTGGAAACGTTTAGGCATCGAGGTTTGGACAAAAGAAGTGGCAAACGTTCACTTAAAAAAGTAACTTTTTAAACATGTGTTAGTCACAGTACCCGAAGAACCTGTCAACGAGGAAAGCCAATCCCTTCAGGACAGGACTGTCATTGAAGTTTACATTCCCGAAAAGCCATTCCGGGAGAACCCCTGTGTGACTGTACTAAGGGGTGTAAAGATTCTAAGAACATTACAAACGGTCTCTAAGACACAACACTTTGGTCACCAAAAATGTTGTACATTGACTTGTTTATATTTCCTCTTTAATCGTTTTGGTAGGTATATTATCGACGTACGTAACCATTTGGCGTTTATGTATTTTTGTCTTTCGTGTTGTTCCGTTTTGAACATGTGTTGAAATAAACGTGTCCTGAAAAAAGTATAAAAACTCTTGTCTTGTCTGTCTCCGTGTGAAAAGTGAGAGTCCCTGCACTATACCTACCTCTGCTGTCTCTGCTCCCTCATCCTCCACTTTCAGAGTCATCGACTAAAACTGAGATCGTACCAGTTGGGAGGCCTTGTACATCGCCATCCCTTTTACATGTCAATTCCCAGACGCAGCGGGTCAGGCAAAACCGAATTTGTCAAAAGTTTGATCGAACTTAAACATCACTTGATCGATCATCCACCTCAACGTATCGTGTGATGTTATAAAGAGTGGCAATCGGCGTACAGCCTCTTGCGAGAAAGTTAAGGCAATTCCATAGTGTTTGTAACAAGATAACCGAGTCGGGATTTCGGATTTACAACAGAACACTTTTGATGGTGATATAAATCCAATGCTTATTGATGTATGATTTGAATGAGAAAGAATATTGATTAATACGTTTGTGTATAAGATCCAAATATTGCACAAATTAACATAATATGCACGAACCTAAAAATGCAACAAATATAAATACAAATGAATGACCTTACACAGTACAAGGACAAAGTGAACAAATCAGAGCAATTTCACACGATGAAAATAATGAGTGTTTACTCAATAGTAAAAATGATGTATTCACTCAACTAGTGAAAAATGAGATATTGTTTTACTCAAATAGTAAAATCATGAAGTGATTGGAGAGATATCATACAAAATTATCTTATACACTCCCAAAACAATGGGTATAACAAAACCCTAAAATTAGCCCACGGCTAAAAGATTACATACATGGAGTAACACAAAACACTCCCGTCAATATCACACTTGGCTACCAGTCACACCGGTCAATCAAGCAAGTATCATTATAGGTAGTCACCGACCACCATTCAATTCCTTGGTCAATCAAGCAATCAGCGCCCACCAATCCGTTCTGCAACGCCCAACTCGACCAGCAACACTGTTCACTCAGCTCTACGGCTGCTGTGGTTAAATTCTATGATTAGATCTATAGCTGGTACCACGACTACGATCACCATGGATCACTCTAGTCATTCTGGTCACTGTGGTTAATCTGGTCAGCTCTACAGCTGGAGATGTGCAAGTCCCTAAGTAGACTGCTTACTGACAAAACTTTCCATAAACACATCTGGTCATCTTCGACGACATGTCAGGATAAGTCGAAGAAATTAAACAGTGGTTTACTCGCAAGGGGCATCATCGTAATGCCAATGTCATTTACATCACCTAAAATTTGTTTCAATAAAGTAAAGCCATCTCACCATCAGTCTAAATGTTCATTACGTGGTGTTGTTTAAAATCCCTAGAGATAAACCGCAAGTGCAAGTCTTAACCAAACACGAATGCCTTGGCTGACACATGCGTACGATGATGCCACTCAAACCTCCACCCCTATTTGCTCGTGGATTTAAAACCCACCATCCCCGATTATTTACGAATTCGTGCCCATTTGTTTCACCACTTGTGCCAAGACGTAGGGCCTGTCGTGTACACATCTCCGTCGACTTAACTACAATACAAAAAATCTATAAAAACCTCGGACATTTTTGGTCTGTCTCAAACCACGTCAACATGACGTCCTTTCAATCTCAACTTCCCGTCAAATTGATTCGTGCCTTGTACTGCATCAGTCGCGAGAACAATCCACAAATACGTGCACGTGTCTTACAAGCCAGCCTCAAAGAAGTCTTTCGATGGTTTACGGTGACAGCACGTCAATTACTGCAAGGCATTGTTCACATCCCTCATCAAACCAAACGCATTTTTGAGAGAAACAAAGTGACTTTCACGCAACTGGCAGATCCCCGCATTCACAACCAAACCAAAAAGCAAATCATTTTGAAACCTGGAGGAAGCGGTTCTCTTGGAGTAGTCACCATTCGCTCCCTCTTAAAATGGAATCCCAATGCCCCCAAAGTCCTCCCAAAGAGAAAAGCCACTCCCCGACCCAAACGTACACAGAAGAAAAAGAGCAGAGGTGTCAAGACCAGGTTACAGCCACAGAAAATGAAAAGTCCCCAGATAAAGAAAAGTCCACCAAAAGAACCCAGAAAACAAACAGCTTCTACCCGCACGAGAGGCATTGCGGCCAGGGTTCAACCTTACATTCGCAAAACACGACCAGCAGCGACGGTCACCGCCTCTCCTGTAGCCTCAGGTTCTTACATTTCTCCGTTGCTGGTGATGCCAGCCAAGCCCAATTTCAAAACCGTTCTTCCTTATTTGATGAAACAATGGAAATCCATGTCTCCAAGATCTTCTCCTCCAGCGGTGACACCCTCCTCTTCTTTAGCTGTAGTGGCCGCTGCTCACAAGGTACCTGCCACCAAAATCAAAGTGCAAGAGAAATCGGGCATGTTACACAGTTTACTGGATTTATCCAAGCAAAAACCGTCCCGATTTAGTCCTTTGAGAACCCCTCCACGACGCGAGATGTCTGTCATCAAGTTGATATGACGTAAAGATAATCAGTGGCGACGCATTCAGTATAAAACACTGGGGCAAACGATGGGTATCAATGTATTTTGTGTTCCTGAATGCCCAAAGATGTCCCCTCAAAGAAGTGCACACCACCACCACCGACGTTCTCCTGTCCAAAGAGGAAAAGGAAAAAGAAAAGTACGGTCTCGTCATCCGAGAAAAAGAGCTTAGCCAAGCATCGACCTATATCCCAGAAAAGACACACTCGTACAAAGAATAAGAGGAGCAACCAAAGGGGAAGATTTTTTGGCGATGTATTTTCCAATGATATAGTCAATGAGGTCATCAAAAAGACGGGTTACCATCCATATGACCTAAAAGGACGCATGTCGAGCCATGGATTTCAGTGTATTTTGTGTTCCTGAACGCCCAAAGATGACCCCTCAAAGAAGTGTACACCATTACCATCGCCATTCTCCTGTCCGAAAAGGAAAAGGGAGAAGAAAAGGACAGTCTCATCATCTGAGGAAACGCTTCACCATGCATCGACGTCTACCCCAAAAAAGACACACTCGTCTAAAGGAAAAGAGAAGCAAGCAAAGGGGAGAATGCGTTGGTGATATAGGAAAAAAAAAGTATTGACGTTTTTGACGAAATGATAGTCCAAACAAAAAACAAGAAATGGCGTGTGCCAAGTAATTGGCGTCAGTGTATTTTTTTATGTGTGTGTGTACCCCGAAACCAACAAACAAATAAAAATGTCAAACACACTCCAGAACCCATACCCCTTCTACCCCCAAAGGAAATAAAAGGAAAGGACTACTTCTTAGTGTGGACAAACATTGGGACGTGTTGTCCGACCTGTCCAAAGCCCCTCCACCCACGCGAAAACAAATGATTCAAATTACCTCCAAAGACGTCGTCGATACCGTATGCTACTGTTGCCGAAATATCTTGGAAGGCACCATATCTTTGTCTCCGCATCAGAAAGAAAGCTTAGCCAAGCATCGACACGTTCTTTGCCAAATGGTCCAAAAGAAAATATCTATCCGTGAAAAGACAAATAAGTTGGTACAACGCGGAGGATTGGTACAACTGTTGTTAGCACTTATACTCAAAGCCACATTGGTACCAGCAGTTGCATCACTCGTGGGTGCCACTGCTGTACAAATGGCTTAAAGATAAAAGGATCAAGAAGATAAAAGGAGGACCCTGAAGTCAAAAGATCTCAGACGTGACCACCAAAATCAGATGGAAGGCCGAAAACTGGCTTCAGTGCCTTACAAACGATGGATAGAATTCCATCCATGACAAGAACAACGGACCCAACATTTATATCCCAATCATCATTTGACTGAAATGCCCCAGCTACAACACTAATTGCAATTGTTGATGGATCTCAGCGATTGTCAGAAACGATAAAATCGCATAGGTACGGTGTAACGACTTCAACTCTTTCACCAGAAAGATTTAAACGAGATGGCTCTGCCAACTCTGAAAGATGTTAAGGACCCAGCGATCAAGACAGACGCATCCTCACGAATGCGTGAGGAAGAAGAGGCACGAGAAGTCTTTCAAACACCGTCAGCGGCTTCCATCCCTAGTAAGATTGCAGCGGCCTTGTTGACTCCTTCCCCTACACCGCAACGAATAGAACTAAGAGCATGGGTTAAAAGATGATGCCCATTCCCCCTTTGACAGAAGTCAAAAAGAAAGAAGGGAAACCAGAACTGAAAAAAGAAAAGAAGACCAAAGCCATCCCGTTTCCACCACCACCACCACTAACCTCGACTTCCACTAGCGTGGCACATCGGACACGTAAAGCCGTTTCCAAACCAACACCACGTCTCATCCAGAGTAGCATCAATGAAGAGTGAGTGACTTCTTAAAAAAAAAGAAAAAAGAAAAAAGTCTTGATGGAAAAGGTGTTAGCCAGCATTTACTACGATCCAGCCCATCCTGCTAGATAAGGAGGAGTTAAGAAATTGTATCGTGCTACCAAAACCCAACTGAAAAGTATCCGTTTACCTCAAGGGCAAGGATGGTTACAAGAACAAGCCACGTACACCTTAAACAAC
Source organism: Megalonaias nervosa (assembly GCA_016617855.1). Taxonomy (NCBI): domain Eukaryota; kingdom Metazoa; phylum Mollusca; class Bivalvia; order Unionida; family Unionidae; genus Megalonaias; species Megalonaias nervosa. The sequence goes on along the minus strand of JAECUM010001818.1, from coordinate 78,979 downwards.
CCCATTCGACGAAGTTTCCAAACTTCGCACAGAAGTGAACCGCATCGATTATTAATTGCAAGCTGATTTAGTCGATGTCTCTCATTTAGCCGGCTACAATCGTCGCTACAAATATTTGTTTTATGTCATCGACGTCTTTTCCAGATTTGCTTGGGTCATGCCATTGACTTCTAAATCGAGCAGCGAGTTGGTGCAAGACCTCAAACTGGTGTTGAAACAAAATGGTCATCACCCTCTTTGATGGCAAATCGACAAAGGCACCAAATTTCTGAAACAAGCTATCTAAAAAGAAGTAAAGAAACGAGTCATTCATTTCTTCGCCACCGACAATCCCGAAACCAATGCCAACATCGTGGAACGTTTTCAACGCACCTTGAAAGAACGCATGTGTAAATATTTTACGCATCAACACACTCTCAAGTACATCGACGTCTTACCGCACCTGGTCCAAGCGTACAGCCAATCTTACCACTGGAGTATCGGATGTGTACCCCAAGAAGTGACTCCCGACAACGAAGTGACCGTCTTTGAGCGCCTGTTTCGTACGTCCCCGACTGTGGCTATCCCAAAGGAAGGTGGAGTGTTGGCAGCAGGAGATTGGGTGCGAATTGGCAAAATGAAACGCACTTTCGACAAAGGTTACTTACCCAACTGGACCACATTCATGTTTCGTATCACTGGACGAGTACATGGCCGTCATCATGCCGTCTTTTAATTGGAAGACATGAACGGAGAAGTGTTATAAGGAACTTTTCACTTGCCCGAGTTACAACAGGTGACAAAAAAGAAAACGAAGTGTACGACATCGAAAGCATTCTCGAACGAAGAACCCGAAAAGTGGGAAAACGACGTGTGAAAGAAGTAAAGGAACGTTGGAAAGGATATCCTCCCAGTTTTGATTCTTGGATCGACGCTTCACATGTCATCAGCTATAAAAAGAAGTGACCATCATTTGCTTCAGCACAGCCTCAGCTACCACAGTGACTACTCCTTCACAGAGTTCTTCTCTGCAAGATCTACAAAAACAACCCTTGTGGGTGTATTGTGAACGTGTGCCTAAAACGCAAATCGTCTTTTTCTGCCAAATCTTTGTGGTGTATTGTGTGCTCTGTGCTACCATTGCCAATTTGAGTTTGCAACAAGGGGACAAAAAATTGTGGACCATTTTACTGAGCAGTTGCATCGGTTACCTTCTCCCCAATCGTTCCCTGAACGGTAACAATGGGAGTCTTGTGCCCAGCGTCAATCACTCTTTCAACAGTGCCCACCCAAACAATAAAAACATCAATCCTCTTTTGGACACTCCTCTAACCTCCAGCGGCCTATCGGACAGCAGAACTCTGAAATTATGAATAACCAATTTTACTTAACGTTACCCAGTAACAGTTCCATGGAGGTGTTTCCCAACAACACATTATGTTGTTTCACGGCCAAATTACCCCAGGCCATCCAACTGGATCAGGAAGCCCGCTGGAAAGCGGCTTTGCTGGAAATGATTCATCCTAAACAAATCAAAAACATCATTAAAAATCAAAACACTTTTACGGTGGAAGTTCATGACGAGCAAGTACAAGAAAACTTGGATGAACGCACAACTGCAGGTGACTCTATCAAAACACAGGACCCCAGAGCTAATCGGTCCACCTATCGGTTGAAAACTCCCCCAAGCTATTATTTTAGCTGCCAACATTTGGTGAAAACGATTCCTGATAGGTTCAATGCACAGTTTGACAAAGCCTTGGAGAAAGCCAGAAAAAGTGTCACCTTCGAGTACCATAAAGCGGCTCGTCACCTACTAATAAAATTTTCAGAGGACAAAGTGTTGGCCATTACATTTTGTCCTGAATTGTATGACATTTCGGATGGAGACCCCAGGTGGATCAAGATTAAAAATGAAATGCCAGCCATGAGCGGCAACTTGGATTTTGCGACATATTTTCGATTCCCAGTAAAAATGAACCAAGGACTCAATTTGATCTTTGTATACTCCGATGTGGTGGAGTTCAACGTGGTGGGCACACCTCCGGACCGTTACGTCGAGTCATTCCCTTCAAAGTGGATTCTGACGAGGAAGGTGGAAACACCTACCACGTTCACCGCGAATTTGTAAATCCTCACTATTTACCCGTCAGTAAGTCGTGTTTTGACAGTCAACACTACTATAATAACATTAGTATAATAGGAGATCTGGGCAAAATATTTCATTCACCAAAGGGAAAGTCACAGTGAAACTCCGTTTTCGAAACGGATTACTCTAACAACTTGTAAGTCAAGTATCCTGTGTACCAAGGATTCGATCGACAAAGAGGACATGGTTTAGGATATATGCTGAAATTGGCCTTTCGTTCGCTGGCCCCCATTTTGAAACCGATGGTGACACAAGGATTGCACGCCCTGAAAGATGCCGATTTGACGCATGCAAAGAATTTCCTCAAGATGTCATCCTCGACAAACAAAACCCCAAAGAAGCTTTCTTGAGAGCAGGCAAAAATGCCTTGCTTCAAAGACATTCTTGGCCGACGAGAAAGCAATATAAATGCCCTGGACACTCCTGAGCCAGGCATTCCTTCTTACCTAACACCACAGCAAGGACAAGGCAGAAAAAAGATGGCGAAGACACCCCTCCAGAGGACTTCATACCCCCAGAGCTACAAAGACTAAGGAAAAGGAACCGTCCGAGAATTAGACGTTTTTTATTATTAAATCAGAAACAGAGAGAGAGAAAAAATTCTGCACCAAGAGTCTTACGCATGCTCCAAGTCGGAACTGGATCTGTTTTAAATGCTTCCCACCATGATGACGATGCAAAAATCTCAATGGGTAGAATTTAAACTCATTTCCTCTTTGACGGATTCAGCTCCCATAGAGTTTTAAATCAAAGGACAGCCCGAAGATTATATCGATCTGAATAGCAGTTACTTGTACCTGAAACTCAAAGTGATCAAAACGTACGACAGCGCTCCAGGCACCGATGCCAGAGTAGCTCCCGTCAATAATTTCATGCATTCCTTGTTCAGCGAAGTTGATTTGTACTTGAATGACAAACTGGTCAGCAGCAGCATGGATACTTACCCTAACCGAGCGTACCCAAAAAATCTCTTGACCTACGGAAAAGAGGCCAAGAACACTCATCTGGATACTTGCATGGTATGGAAACCAGACACAGCAGGCGAGGACAAGCTTAACAACACAGCCTCAACAGCAGATGACGATCCTCACGATGTTGGCTTTAACGACCATCGAAAGAAAATCCTGCAATTACGTAGTTTAGAACTAATGGATAGTTTGCATTTGGACATGTGGTTGCAAGACAAGTATTTGCTGAACGGAGTTGATATCCGCCTGAGACTGAATCGTAGCAGTACCGCTTCCCATTCGATGGCTCATGCCAATGAGTACGAAACCTTCATCCAAGCAGCCAGACTTTACGTGAGCAGCGTGGAAGTGTTACCTAAAACGGGAAACGACATCAGTCACACTTTGAGCAGAACGACCGCCAAGTATCCGATACCACGCGTATAAGTGAAAGCTTTCACCACTGCTGCTGGATTCCGATCCAAGATCAAAGATCATCTGTTCCAAGGACAGTTACTCAAACATTTATTTGTTGGTATCGTTAGCAATGCAGCCCTCAACGGAACGGTCACTGCCAATCCTTTATAGTTTAAGCACTACAGAGAGTCCAAGATCGAAGTCAGTCGCGATGGCAATAGCTTGTGTACCAGACCCTTTGAACCTAACTTTACCCAGAAGAATTACTTGAGATCGTACTTGTCCCTGTACGAAGCTACCGGACAGCTGGGGACCAACACAAGCCACGGAATTTAGTACGAAGTATATGCAGGATGTTCCACTTTGTGGGCCTTTGATTTCACTACAGACCAAGGCAGCGACAAGGGACATTTCCACCCTTTAAAAACCGGTCAACTGCGTGTGGAACATCAGTTTGCGGAAGCTCTCACCGAGATGGGGAACGTCATCCTGTATGCCGAATTAGACAATATGATAGAAATCAACAGTTTGATAGAATTCATTCTATTAGCTATGGAAGACTGTAATCCCTCTTTGAACAGTGGCGAATCTTTGGAGATGGAATGGGAGGATACCGTGGAAGCCGTGGAAAACGAAGAGGACATAGTGATGAGGTCCAGATGGCCAGTACAAGAACAACATTTGGTGTCCTGTTTTGCTAAACACCTGGCAGATATAATTGCGGAACTGAGCAAGAAAGATTGCTATGGATGTCAAAACGATTATCCCAGTCAAATTCAACACGATAAATGTGTGATGATGAGTCAAGAAGAAAAATTAGACGAGTATCTGGAGGACGCTTGGGGTCTCATCTCAGTAAAAGCAGTGTTGCACCAATGATATAAAGACTTGCGTGATCATTCCTTTCCTCCTTTGACTACTCTGGAGATCTATCTCATCGAAGCTCTCTAGTCCCAGAGTGCGGAGACGAAGCAAAGAAATGGTTGCTTGTCAGAGAGTTTCAAGCAAAACTTCAGAATTGAATTGATGACCTATCATTACCTGTGAAAAAAAAAGACCAAAAATGGATACCTGGGAACTTTATTACCTTTTGAACAACAGTTCGTACACCACTTCTTGTAATCGTGTCAGGTGTGCTAAAGATGAACTTCCTCATCGCAAACCTCAAGACTACCAAGCTCATGTCATAAACACGGACGACAGTCATCTCACAGGAACCCACTGGGTAGTCGTCTACTTTCCGCACGATGATTGTGTGGAGTATTTTGAATCGTATGGATTACCGCCTTTGGAAGACGATATCACCCACTTTATGAGAAGAAATGTCCAGACGACATGATTCAATGATGTGAAATTACAAGACACAGATTGCATGGTACGTGGACAGTATTGTGTGTATTTTCTTCATCAATGCAGTTTTAGATATCCCTTACAAAATTTAGTGACTTATTTTGATCGTAACTCTTCTAGAAACGATGAAAACGTAGATGGATGATTTTGTGACCGTAAGGATATCTTTTGTCTTTAGCTAGGAAACGTAGTGTGCATCAATGGCCCAATGACTTCCGTCAGTGGAAGTCTAACTTCACTTCACAACGTTGTCAACCTTGTCAAAAGTAATTTGTTTGATGCTATATGATTTGTTAGTTGTATGTAAGTTAAATAAAAATATTGTGTTTAAAATGTGTCTGTCGCTTGTTTTCACAAAAATACTGTGAATATATGTTCTTTGACAACTCTCTATCCTTCACCATAAAGATCAGCTCTATAGCGTTCCTACCCAACAAAAATCGTAGGGATGCTTTCTGTCGCGCCCTCGCTTGAGACATATAAACAAGGCGTTCTCCAATCTGACCATCCATCGTTGACTCATCCTCCTATGAAGATATGTCAAAACCTGATACCGAAGCCTAATGAGATAGAGAATGTTAGGATATAGAAAGTGGTGGAAGACCTGATAGAGGAGCTCTTCAGAGATGAAATCAAGAAAGAGCAAGAAGAGTGGAAGGAGAGGAATAGACTTGAAAAGCAAAGAGAGAGAGAGAACAACAACAACAGCAGAAGCCACACAGATCCTTTGTAGACTGCCGAGTGGACACGAAAGAGTTCTCCTTCTCTTTACGCAGAAGCAGTTCCTATCCTGTGGGAAAGCCTGCAGCCAAAAGGGAACCCAATCTTAGAAGATAAAAGATTGCCATAACTCCCCGAACAAAGAAGCCCTTTGCATGGTTACCCAACCATCTAGAAAAAAGATACTATTCAAATTGCCAAAATATGTGTCTGTCTTTGTGTGTTTATCTATAAGTTAAAAAAAAATAGAAGTGCGTCTATAAGCACCTCATTTCTGTCTTTTATATCAAACAATAGAAGTGTGTCCATAAGCACTTCGTTTCCCTAGCTTGTAAGACAGAGAGAGAGAGAGAGAGAGAGAGAGAGAGAGAGAGAGAGAGAGTGTGTGTGTGTGTGTGTGTGTGTGTGTTTGTAGTTAGTGATTGTAGATAAAATAAAGTGAGTGTTTAAGTCAGCGCGTTGCATGTGATGGATAGTTTAGTGGGTATTGTGAGTTGTTGTGTAAGGGGATGTTTTCCTTCACGTCCGTGCTTCAGACATATAAAGAGATGCGTTCGTCAGTCTGGCTATCCATGTTCACTGGTTAAAGTGAGTAGAATAACGAAATTACTTGAACTGCAAATGCACCTGGAGTATGCCAGGCGCATACTAGATGAGCTGGCCATGGAGGCCATAGCAGAAGTTGCCCAGCTGGAAGAAGAGGAGAAAGGAAAAAGAAAGAAGAAGAGGAAAAGAGAAGTCAAATTCTGCCTCACCTGATGCTAAGGACAGTGTGTGAGGCCAAGCCTGAGGTAAAGACACCTCCACAGCCAGTACCATCACCACAGCCAGTACCAGTACCACAGCCACTTCCAGCACCACAGCCACCAGTACCAAGACCTCATTATCCCCCCCCCTGCTCTACCAGCCATGCAAATAAATTGGGACAATGACTGGAGCCGCAGTTGCATGTGTGGGGCACGACCTGGGAGATAATCAGCATTAGCCACGTCATCTGGAGCTTAAAAAACAGACTTTTTCAGGGCTAACCAGATCTCTAGAAAAAAGAGACTGATCAACATGCCAATTTGTGTATGTGGAGTAGTGTGACCATAAACACTAACTCCTTTTGCTGATGTGATAGTGTGTGTGTGTGTGTGTGTGTGTGTGTGTGTGTGTGTGTGTGTGTGTGTGTGTGTGTTTTGCTATATTTGCGAGGATCTAAGTCTGAATGCACACCAACATCTCGAGGACTTGACGACATTGTGAGAACTTACACACAAGTCCTCGAAATGATTCATCGGCAAATGGTTGAGAATGATCGTATTAGATGAACGACGTGTTATTGTGATAGTCCTCACAAAGTCGGTAATGTCTGACAGTGAGTTACACTCCGTGTGTCTAGTTCAAACAATTTGCAGTCTTCCTTGCGCTGTAGACTGGTATGCAAACGCTTAGCCAATCAGAAGGCGTGTGATTTCTGATTGTTTGTCATCCAATCAGAACATCACTTCTGTGCAGTGTCACTGTAAATTTCGTATACCTATAAATATGACTCATAAAAATAACTACTAGTATTATTAGTGATTTAAAAAGAATAATTTTGTAATAATGGTAAACTAGTGATGCCAGCAAAAAGTGCGATATTTTAAGCCCGGTGAGACTGATATAGTGCGGTGTTTTTGGCACGTGATTTGGTGTGTACATGGATTGTATTGCTTCGAGACTTAATGCGCCTGTGACCTAACTCTTGGAAGATGCCAAAACCTACTTGATTGGACTGGTAAGAAACAAAAAGATTCTTTATATAGTTGTTTATTATATTCGTCCAAAACAGCTGTCCGTTCTTTCATTCGTTATCATCTGTGACAACTTGCTTGTGTTCCGTTCCACCAATGACCTTGATGCGCAGGGCCTCGTATCATTGCTTATTTTTAGCTATCAGTCATACACATAGTATAAAATAATATTATGACTGACTGTTAAATCGTAAGCAACAATACGAGCCCCTGTGCGAAGGTCGTGATTATTATATTCCCATGTCACAAACAGTTCACACTGATACCATAAGAGTGGGTTAACGAAGAAGTGAATCACTTTTCTCTCTCTCTCTCTCTCTCTCTCTCTCTCTCTCTCTCTCTCTCTCTCTCTGTGACTTTTTTTAATTTTCTTTTTCTTTTTCGTTCCTTTTTGGAATAGAAAAACCAAACAGACTCTCTCTCTCTCTCCCTCACTCTTCCATTTCCTTTTCAGCTTCATTGTTGTAAGAGAAGCAGAGCAAAATGATCTTTTTTGCACAAGAAGAATATTGTGCTTTTTGTTGTTTTGTTTGGTTCTTTTATTCCAAAAAAGAACGAAATGAAAAAGAAAATTAAAAACGTCAGCTGGGCAAGGAAAGGAAAATGGAATACCTCTGTATCAGTACCTGATACCCTCGAAATGTAAATGGTTGGTTCCTTTCAAGCTAGTACAGTTCTCTTGATGATGCAATATATGCCCAAACAGAAGATAAAGCTCTGTACATGACAGACTTGTTGATAAACAAACTTTTATATCTCTTTCCTTACATGAATAAAGAAATTACACTGCTTGTTAAATCCACGGGAAAGGCACATTTGTAGTTGTCATTCTTTTCTTGTGCTTGATTCGGCATTGCAAATACAGGAAGCAGACAACATAGTGTTTTCCTTCTATGTGCGTACATGTGTAGTCATGCATATACTCCTTCACTGAAAATGGACTTATCCAGGAATCAGAAATGATTGACAAGCATGGTGTTCTTTTAAACTGAAAACTTCATTTGAAGTGAAACATGTAGATGATAACTGTGTTAGGGCCGCCCCCACCCCCACCCCCCGGGCATAACCAGGTTTGAAATTATAAATCAATAAATGAACTGATTAAGTTCTGAGCATCTTTGGTCTCATTTGTGCTTGTGTTTTTTAAATTGGAAGGGGGGCGGGTACCAATAAACGGGAAGGTATATTCAGACTATAGTTTAAGCTCGATTTAGTGGAACTTAATGTTGTTACTGAGTGGGATGGAATGGGATGGCCATGTCAACATGTGATATGTCAGAGCACTTTTCACATCAACACATATATTCCTGCTGAAAATTAATTCTCAAGTTTGGAAAACTCTGCATATTGCTATTTATACCTCTACACTTCACACAGAGCCCTAACGAACTTTATTGTATTAGGACTATTCCATACATATATAAGAATGTCAGCAGCAACTGGCTAGGAGTCAGCTGCGAGATTGCAACTATAATTAACAGACATCATATTGCTTACATCAACATACAGTGTTGTCAACAACTTTCTTGGGCAAATAAGTCTGTTGTAATATTTGTTTCACTGATGTTTTGTTACATTGATCAAGAGCTATGGACTTACACAAGTGCTATTTCCCTGCTGATTATTAACACACGGTTAATAGTTGGCCTAGACTGGACATCAGAAGATGACACTGTCCTGTGTCATAAATATATGGTTCCCACATACAAATCTTGGTGACGTCATCCAAATATATGGCTCCCAAACTACCCGAGTTAAGATTTGTCGCACTTCGCACCTTCATACAAGTCTAATACTCCCTGTGCCACCGTTGTAATATATGCTCCAGTATAAAACTGTTTTAGAGTAACAACTGTAATACATAGAAAACTCGGATTTACAGGGAAAATGCGACAAAAAAAAAACTCACTTTAGCATTCCTAGAGGTTTTTTTATATTTATCATGATTTTGATTGGGGGAGAGATTTTGTCTTGAAAGCAAAATTAATCAAATTTGGGGAAAATTATGGTATTATAATAAAATGGCTTACTTGTTAGTACAAAATATAGCTTATTAGATTTAGCTTATGACCCGTTTTTAAAAAATTAATGACCAATGTGCATATGCATCCATCATAACTCATTTCTCGAAAAGTGCAGATAATTGTAGACAAATACAAAGTTACAGAAGAAGATTTTAATTTCAGTTTATTATCATTCTTACCTTTATCTTCAAAAGAACTACATTATATAGGTCAGATTAAGTTAAATATCAGGATTCTGTTAAAGGATTATTGAACATTTGTTTTTAAAGTAAAATTGCTTTTATCATCATCCAAGATCATAGTACTTTGATATATAACAAATGTTGTTGTTGTTGTAGGGTTTAACGCCATTTTTCAGCCGGTATAACTGGTGGAGGAAGAACCCTGGAAAACCCCGGGAAGAACCACTGACCCAAGAGAAGATACTGACACGCTTTCTCATGTATCCACATTAGCCGAGCCTGAGACTCGAACCCACGCTGACGGAGGTGAGACGGCAGTGATCCGGAACGGTGAGCACTTTAGACCACTCAGCCTACCCGGGCCCCTAAAACAAATGTAAAGGATGCCAATACAACTATGAAATGTATCATAAAAGTATTTGTTTCTTATATATGCGCATATTACAGTAACAAGGAACCACCTGCAAAAAATCGGTTACAACAGCTCCGCATGGAACTTGAGAATTCATTTTAGTATTCTAAACAGTGTTACTGATGTAGGTGTCCACTGTCTGTCACATTGCCATCACATGTTTAGTAGCTGACTGTTTTAGGCAGAGGTTGGTTTGCCTCTTCGAAATAGTTACTAAGGACATTGATGAGAACTTTACTGATTCAAAACAGGATAATTAGTGAAATGGATTTTTATGGCAAGTAATTTTTTTTTGTCATTGAGAGATTCATTCTCTTGAGAACTGAGAATTTATGACGTGGTGTTAAAACGGTGCATCATCAAAATGGAGTAGGATGATACTGTTATAGTATCTGATGTTTTTTCAGACCATGATTTTTCATGTATAAAGCACATTAATATAGCTGCAGTATCTAAACATATATACAGCATACTGTTATGAATGATTTAAATTACAGCCTTTGAGAAGAAACATATTATAAAATGCCCTTGAGAATTTGGAATTAACTGACAAATGACTGTTTAGTTTGGAAATCTATTGAGAACACTGCCTCTGTGTGCATGGAGGGCATACCTTGTCAAAACAACAACATGATTGCTTCTACCTTGAGATTCCTTATCCTTATTTTATGTAGATTAAATGAATAGTGCATAGTTTTTATTACTTATGCAGTATTTAATGTATTATTATGACTAGCTTTATTTGAATTTTAAATGATGTTCATGAATTAAGTAGTCTCATTGAAGAGCCCGTTATGTGGTCAGTAAAGAAGTAAAGTTTAGAGGCACTGTTTGCATTACTGTTTTAGAAATTAGAAATTAATGCTTGAATGGCGGACTACTATAGTATTAATGTTGCTATCTGAGCAACATAACACTGGTAGCCTAGTCCTACTATGTAAGATATCGCCCCTGATATGTATAGTGGGATTAGGGGTGGTCATTGTCTTACTTCCTGAACAAACTGCGCCAGTGGCCTAGTGGTTAGAGCGTCTGCCTTGGATGCGGGAGATCGTGGGTTCGAACCCTGGCCAAGTCATACCAAAAACTTTTAAAAATGGTACTAGTAGGTGCCTCGCTTAGCACTTAGCAATAAGAGGATAATGTGATTGTAGGGCCACACTTAGGCTGGTTGGACCGATTTTAAGCTCAATATCTTAAAAAAGTTTTTAAGTTCAATATCTTATTAAAGTTTTTAAGTTCAATATCTTATAAAAGTTTTTAAGTTCAATATCTTATTAAAGTTTTTAAGTTCAATATCTTATTTTTAAGTTCAATATCTTATAAAAGATTTTAAGTTCAATATCTTATAAAAGTTTTTAAGTTCAATATCTTATTAAAGTTTTTAAGTTCAATATCTTATTAAAGTTTTTAAGTTCAATATCTTATAAAAGATTTTAAGTTCAATATCTTATAAAAGATTTTAAGTTCAATATCTTATTAAAGTTTTTAAGTTCAATATCTTATTAAAGTTTTTAAGTTCAATATCTTATTAAAGTTTTTAAGTTCAATATCTTATAAAAGTTTTTAAGTTCAATATCTTATAAAAGATTTTAAAGTTCAATATATTATAAAAGTTTTTAAGTTCAATATCTTATAAAAGATTTTAAGTTCAATATCTTATTAAAGTTTTTAAGTTCAATATCTTATAGAAGTTTTTAAGTTCAATATCTTATAAAAGTTTTTAAGTTCAATATCTTATAAAAGTTTTTAAGTTCAATATCTTATAAAATTTTGAAACCCAAAGAGGATTCTAGACCAGAACCCTCACCCCCTATTCAAATTTTGGAGAGATGAGGTTGGTCAGATGATCCAATTACATTTATTGATAATGATCTATTACTGTTGTAACCAATCTTTTTCATACCTGCTGACTCTCATTGGTAGGATATCCGTTAACATACTGTCAATAATACGAAACTCACGTATTAAATCGTCCATATCATATTTTACACCTCGCAAATAAGATCGTATTTGATCAAGTAATTTTTTGTAAGTTATACTTGCTGTTTTACAAGAATTATTTTTTTGTTTCAAGTTTAGGTTCAATTTTTTTTACAAGTGTTGAAAGAGAGACACCGACACCAGATATTAATAAACAAAAACGGATTTAATAATGCTCCACTTGAGATTATACCAGAGCTAGTCATTAACAATGGCAAATATGATATTACTCGAAGTATTCTACGGTAGTATTTATAACATTCTTTTACACACCAGAGGGTTTTGTGATAAAATTTATAATATTGCACTAATGCTTCAACATCTTGTTTTGGAATTTCTTCTGATATGTGATTGAAATCGATGATATGTTTTTTCATTATACAATATTTTTACACAAAAACAAAAGTTCTGGCACCAGCAATTGAATCAAGAAACTCACTAAATTTATTATTATTAGGATCAGCTATAAAAATTCTGTATTTGTCATAAACATCTGACGAAGTATCCTTATATCGTTCATCTGTTAGTATATATTGTTTCTTTAACCAAGCGTATGAATCAAAAGTATTTCCTACTTCACTCTCGTACAGATCTGTTTTTTTCACCAAATTACTGTAATCGATTTCTGTTTCATCAATATACCCTAATACTAAGCTCAACTGATCTAACGTGAAATTTTTGAGAACAAAATGTTGTCTGATAATTGTATATGCGACTACGCAATTTGCTAGCATCAATTTCTTAAGCTTATCTAGTTCAATTGTGAGAAGACCAACAGCAGAAGCTTCTTTTAACATTAATTTTTCATATGGTTTTGTGAGTATTGCTTTAATTTCATTGTAATAATTCCGTAATGACAATTGTCTAGAGTACTGGAATGATGGGAATGGAACATCATCTTCTTCACTTATATCATAATGAGAATCAGACTTTACTTCCAACTTTATTTGCTTGACTTCTTCAAAAAACTTTTCTCGCTCATCATCACTAAAATTACTAATTTCATCATCTAAAGTTCTGATTATCTTTAGAGATTTGTTAACAATAATCGGATCAAATTCTGGGTCTTTTTTACGTATCATTGGCAAAATTGCGCTTGCGTACACTTTAATAATTAAATCTGCGTCTGACGTCATAGTAACGATTCTAACCAAGGTTTCTTTGTCATAGTAGTACATACCGAGTTGTTTAAAAATATGTCGTTTTTCAAAGCTATGTATAACTCTTTGTTTCTTTTCATTCTTATTTTTTTAGTTTCCGCTAGTTTGTCAAGACAAGTATGATTTTCATTTATTCGTCTTTCTTCCAGTGTTTTTCCACTATAAGCTCGTACTTTTAACAGGTCTGCTCTAATTATTAAATCTATGTTATACGAACTGAACTCCAGAAATATTTTTTTTAGCAGGGTTTCAACTTGTTTTTGTTCTTCTAGACAACTATCAGAATGACAGTATCTGCTTATAATATCAAAGTTTTCTATTGCTTTTTCAGTTGTGGTCCTCGCATATGCACAACTCGAATAAAATCAGCAAAATTTTCTGGTAATGTTGGATTGTTTAATGATTCGATGCTAAGTTTTTTCAAACTTTGTAACACTTTTGCTTTTTCATTAACGGCTCCAACATCTTTATTAGGGTTTAAGATATTATCATAAAATTCTTTCGCAACGATTATAATTGATGATTCTGACATTATTTTATAGCATTAGATTAAATCTGATCATCGAGTGTGTATATTTGAAATGCTGTCAGTCCTGGAAATGGATGTTTAGCAGCAATAACATAAACTCGAAAATACAAGTACTTGTTAACAGTGTTTTCAGTCGGAATCGTAAAATATTCTGTTGTTGTAATATACGTGTCTGTTGTGCTATACAATGTTGCCCAATTAATATCATCATTTGATCCTTCCAATCACCAATTATAAATTTGACCAACGCTAGGATTTAATCGACCTCGCAAATTAAACTGCCAAATAGCAACTGCAGTGGGACATTTAATTTTGATCCAAAAATTTTCAACTTCTCCGTTGGTCGTCTACTCGTATCTATCAGAGAAAGCGTAATAAGGATAATTTTCAGGATAAAACGATGATGCGCTTACCTCAAACCCAACTGCTGACTTAAAAAGTGCTGGAATATACCCAACATTGTTTTTAGTTCGTTTTGCACCACCAGATACACTGTCAACATATGCTTTATTTGTCAGATCATTAGGGCTAACAGGAACATATGTCGTAATTATTTTTTTTGTCTCTCATGTTTATATTCCCTGACATTGGTCCACCGGATTTTTTAAAGTATCGGGCCAGTTCTTCTTTTAAATGACCATAACTAATAGCATCAATATCATTAGCTGGCGGTAAAGTTGTTGGTAATCCAGTTTTTTTTTAGTTATTACTCATTATCAGGTTACCTCCCACTGTGTCACCGGCTTTGTTCAGTTTATTATCGTCAACAGATTTTAGTTGTGCATAACTTACCGCTTGTGTGTTATCAACATTTACTGGCGGATATGTAGTTTCTAAATTTATTATTTTGTTACCTGACATGTTAATATTACCTGTAACCTTCCAACCGGTTTTATTAAATTTAATACCATCAACATATGACAACTGCATATAACTTACCGCTTGTGTTTGATTTAAGTTGGCTGGTGGATACCCGGTCTCTAAATTTATAATTTTTTTCCTGACATATCTAAGTTACTGCTTAAAGTTCCACCAGATTTATTCTAGTTTATTATTGTCGACTAATTTAAGTTGTGCATTGCTAACAGCTTGTGTATTAACGACATTTATTAGTGGATAATTTGTTTCTAAATCTGGTACTCGTTGATTTGACATAAACAAGTTTCCTGTCATTGTGTCGCCGGATTTTTTTAGGTAACGCGATAAATCAATCTTGCCGTATGTTATTGTTGTACTTACAGCCGATGAATCTCCTACTAATGTTCCAAATTTTGCATAATAGCTCATTATTTATTTATCGTCTGACAATTTTTTTATATAACATAAAATTGTATAACAATAATGGCAAAATCGTCGATATTGAACTTTGATACAGAGAGGTTGGTGAAACATAAACATAAAAACGAACTTCCAGATTGTCATTATCTTATTGTTGGAAGAACTGGATCTGGGAAAACAAACTTGCTTATGAATTTACTTCTAGGAGATAATTTTAACTACGATCGCGTTTATATTTACACATTTAATCCACAACAAGATAAGTACGAGCTACTTAACAATTATAATGACAAACTTCGTGATGATCTTGAGGCTGGTGAAGACTTTTTTATTATCAAACAACCAAAAGAACTTGTCCCAGTTAATCAACTTGATTCGTCCGAACACAAGATAGTTGTTTTTGATGATATTCCGCTAAGCAACGAGGAAATGAATAAAATAAGATCATATTTTTCACTATCACGAAATAAGAAATGTAATTCTGTTTATCTCGCTCAGCGTTTTTATAATGTTGACAGATTTGTTCGGCGAAATACTGGTTGCTTTATATTATTTCCAGGACTGGATAATGTTGACGTTAGAAATATCGCGAATGAGCAATGTAGTGATGTAACAACAGATAAATTTATTGAATTATATCATAAAGCAACGGCAAATAAATATGACTTTTTTTTGTTTGATAAATTAACAAATGATACGAGTAAAATGTTTCGATGCTTTATTGGAAAATATATACAGTAATTTTTGTTAGTTTTATAAAATTTAATATATAATAAAATGGAAAGACAAGCAAAGTACAGAAAACATATAGAAAATCTAAAAATACTTGTTAAATCTAAAGCTGAACTTAGGCAGATGATCCAACAAGCACGACGTGGTCAAGTGGCTGCAGCAGAAACAACAGCCGCCGCTCTCAAACCAGTTACTGAGGCTTTACTTGGAAAACAACCTGAAACCACTATCAGAAGAAGAATTTAAAAAATTACAAGAAAAAGGTTTACTAGGATTCATTAAAGAAGAACAAGAAGCGGCCGTTGGAAAAATTATTGAAAGATCTGAAGAAGAAAAAAGAAGATTAGCCGAGGGACTTGCAGCAAATATAGCTAATCCTGTTGCAAGACAAGCTGAAATAGATCAGCAAACCAGGTTGCAATAAGGCCATGGTTGACGAATTACGAGAGATGGAAACGAGCGGTGGCCTGTTTCACAGGCTGCGAGGAAACATTGATCGAAAGTTTGTGCAAGGTATCATTGGAGCAAAATATAAACTCTGGCTTGGAAAGCCAAGCATTGATATAAAAACATGCCCAGTGCACTCTGGCAGCAGAGACGCTTGCGTCAGATCAGCATGCACAAACCTAAAAAAAGAAGTTTCTTAGACGACAGGTCATCGCAAACGCAGTCGATGATATCTGGGCGATAAATCTTGCTGATATGTCAAATGTTGCTAAGGATAAAGATAACAAAAGATACTTGTTAAATATCGTTGACGTTTTTAGTAAATACGCGCTAGTGTTCCTGTTGCTGATAAATCTGGATCTGCAGTAACAAATGCGACTCGAGGTATTATAACTGCAACAGAAAGAAAGCCAAATAAGATTTGGACCGATTATGGATCAGAATTTTTTAATAAACAGTTTGAGCAGTTTCTGAAACAGAAGAACATGAAAAAGCATGTGACTGGTAATGAAGGAAAGAGTGTTGTTGTCGAACGCGCTAACCGCACTATCAAAGAAAACATCTACAAACATCTCACAGCAAAAAACACTAACAGGTATTTTGATGATCTGCCAGCGATAATATCAGATTACAATGATGCTAAATATAGTACAACAGGTATGTCACCAAACGACGCTATAAAAAATCCGATTTTTGCAAACTAGAACATAAGTTTAGTGTTGGTGATCTGTCAGAATTTCATTAACTAGAAACTTTTAAAAAAAGGTTTTACTCGTAACTGGTCTGAAGAAGTGTTTGTCATCGACAAAGTTTTGACAACAATACCAGTAACGTAAAAGCTAAAAGATCTTTCAGGTAAAGACGTAATAGGAAGTTTCTGCGAACAGGAACTTCAACAAACATCACAAGATATATTTGTTATCGAGCGGGTGATAGCAAAGCGAGGTAAAACAAGTTTGGTTAAATGGCGCAGTTACGGTGATAATTTTAATAGGTGGATTCTAACTAGTGAAATCAAAGATCTTGGACTTCTATTAGTCTAATCAGATCGCTGTTAATCTTCTCATATATTAGCAGAAAAGACCTACACTTTACAGGTCTGCACAGCAACATTAGATGTTGTCTTCGAGCTGTTGTTAAATCTGTCATCAAGTTCAAAATCTTTGCAAAAATAATCAAATTTTATATTTTTTGACGACCGTAAACTTCTAGTTGTCCAATCCGCATAAACTGCTTGAGCATTTCCCAAATTAGCTGATGCTCTGTGACAGTAAAATCAAATGTCTTGATCTTTTTGGCAAGTTGATACTTGACAGTATACCGTGATTGCGCTACAACATAAACTTGCTCATGCTGAGGTATAATATTTGGTTCATCGGCAAGCTGATCTTCGATGACAGGCAACAGATATTTTTCAAGATAATATCGAATCCTGATGCGCAGCATGTTGACTGCAAGCACTACTGGGATTCTTCGAATCATAATGCGCTGTTGTCACTCGATTATAATCTTCAATTTCGTCAGGGTCAGCTCGAAGATCAGATAATTGTTGAAACATGTCATGTTTTATCAGCGTCATTATTACATAAAACTTTTATCTAATTACTGTAATAGAAATGCCAGACGAAATAAGAAGTATTGTCAGAGCTAAAATCTTAAATATGAACTTGTTGTTTGACGCGGTCAAGATCTTCATGAGCAATGAAAAAACAGAAGACAAAATATATGAATCTTATCGCGTTGGATACGATCCTTACTCGGCGATCGATGTACTGTTAACATACTTTCCGGTATCAGAACTCAAAATTTTTTTTAAAATATTCGTCAGGTACGACAGAGACACTGTCATGAAGTGGGCACATTGTCGCTTAAGAAGAGAAGATCTTATAAATATTTTAAAGATTGATCTGTGATCAGTGAAGTGTTTTGCACTTGGAGTGCTTCACACTCTAATTTTGTGTTAATCATTAAATAACATGAAGCGTTTTGTTACTCTTGCTAATATTATCAACCCCAATCAGATAGAAGAAGCTATAAGGAGTATGTTTCGTGGTGATGTTAACGCTTTAGCTCACTTCGAAGTAGAACAAGAAAAAAAAAAACTATTTAATTTTGCTAAATAATGTTGAGCAGGATCAAATGCTGAAATATGGAAAGATTTGGATCGAGTACGACAGAGAAGCTTTAAACAAGTATGCCAATTGTTGTTTGACAAATAATGATGTCGCTGCTATACTAAATAGCAAGTGATTCGTATCGAAAGAAGATTCTATCAAATGTCGTTCTTGAAAATGCGGATTTGGTAATACCTTCAGCAACAGATTTAATTGATTGTGAGTGAATGCTAAAATGTTTAGATGCTACATAGATTGATGAAAATGATATTTCTTCTCCTGTAATAGAGTTAGTTGCCATAACAGAACGAACAGGTTGTTTAAGATTAAACTTCCCTTTACCTCGTCGTACGTTTTCTTTAAGGGGTGACAAGATCAAGATTGTCAAGTCGATTATCGGTTTTATTTCTGTTCCTGTGGTCGATGACAAGACCTTCAGGAATAATCCCATTGAAAAAGCACATAAATAAATCTGTGTGAGAGATAATTGATATAATCAGTTTGTGTTCCTCGTACTGTTACCAGTAAATGTCCACTATTAATGATATTTCCAACAACTTTTTCTGTTTTAGAATTTCTAATAATTCCTCTTATGTTAGCCTCATACAAAATTATAAACAGGATGTGTTTTATATTCATCATGAAAATAAAAATATGCGATGTTATTGTCAGTGACTTGATTATTGGAATGAGAAACTCGCATTCCCGGTGAAATATCGTCATAAAATAAAGTCCAGATGAAATCGTCTAAGAACATTTTAGTGTATTCAGTATCATCTTCCGTTTTTACTTTTATCTTGTAACCAGCCGGTGTTAAAACTCCGATCGAATGTTTTGTTCGGATATTTATCACAACACCAAGTTCATTGCCGGTGAACAGGTTATATCTCGGATAGCACCAGAAAATCTTCTGACACCTTGCAAGATCGTTCACGATAATAGATCCTTGATATAAATTTTGTGGAATTTTTGCTACAGTAATTTCAAATCTCTAATTAATAATTGTCACACCATACTTAATTAAATAAATGAAAAACATTAGATATAGAGATGTTAAAACTTGCTGATATTGCAAAAACAAAGCTTGTTCTTGAAAGAGAGATATCAGTCTAAAAATATTGCAACTGCATTTGCCGGGTTTGACAACAGCTGGAGATTTGATAATCAACTTTTACTAACGAATTTCTCATCTACAAACTTGTATCACCTGCTTCTGCCAAACTGTAAAATCTGAACTTGCCACGCACGAGGGTCTGAAGATTATAGTTCAGTTTCATGTTCGTTTTTCAATGTTAAGTATTTCGTCGGGGATTCAAACATCCAAGCAGCAAGCTGCTCTGACGCCTGCGTCTCATCAACAGCAACAATTCGGAAAACTTGCTGATCTTTACATAACGTCAAAACCACGTCGAGTTTTAATTAGAACAAATTTGATGTCATTGTCAGATGATATATTTCAAGAAATATGGTAAAATATCGATGAATACACAACATCTGGATCTGGTTGGAGATTCGATAAAATAACAGAAATTTATTTCACACTATGAAATACAATCCACTGCGAGGTAGCTCATATATCGATTTGTCAACTAAACTAAACAACTCTAAAAATGATGTATTCTTATCAAGAACAGCGACAACGAGTGCTTTTAGTGGGCAGTGTTATCAGCGCTATTTCCAGTTGATAAACATGCTGACAGATTATCAAATTACATTTGTCATTCTAACAATCTGAATTTTAGCGGGATAGATTTTCCTACGGGAGGGATTAACGTGTCTGGAGTCGACGATGAGTCACAAAAGATCTTTTCAAAATACATCAGCAATCTGGCATCACAAACAACAATAAATTTATTGTTAAATAATAACCATTACGTGTGGATTAAGAATTTTAACGGGCTAGCTGGAAGTCAGTATAATAAACACAAAGAAAAAAAGTATTTCTGTTTCAGATGCTTGCACGCATATAAGTCTCAGCCGGTTCTCGATCGACATCTCGAGTATTGTTCTGATGTACAACGAATATCTATGCCGGGCGAAGATGAAAACATATTACAGTGTACAAACTACAGACATAAGATGAAAGTTCCTTTTATAATCTACACCGATTTCGAGTTTATTTTGCTTCCAGTACTAGGAGCAGATAATAATCCTGATAAATCTTCTGCAAGAAAAGTACAACAACACGGTTATTGTGGAGTAGCATATAAAGTTTTCTGTGCTGTTGATCAATCTTTACCAAAACCTGTAAAAATTTACCGCCCAATGTCAACATCAGAACTAGATCAGTCTGTAGAGCAGCCCGCTGTTTGGCTGTTGAAAAATCTTATCCACGAGATTCATGTCATCATGATGATGCTTGGTAAGACAGCAATGATGAAACCTCTGACTATAAAACAAAAAGCTGAATTTGCCACAGCAAAAATATGTCATATCTGTGAGCAGACGCTTGCGCCTCAAGATCGTGAAAAGGATCGCTGTCATATTACTGGTAAGTCTTGAGGTCCAGCTCATGACAAATGTAATTTAAAATATACTGCACCAGGTCTTGTTCCTGTTGTCTTTCACAATGTTCGTGGTTATGATTCTCATATTATCGTAGAAGCGTTCGGCAACAAGGACATAATTAACCGTCTGAAAAATAGCAACAACGGTAAAATAAAGTGCATTCCGAATAACAGAAAAATATATGTCAGCAACACCTGGCAAGTCAAGATTTATTGATAGTCTGCAGTTTACGGTTGCGTCGTTGGATGCACTCGTAAAAGGTTGCGGTAAGTTTGATAATTTGACTAAACATTTTGTTAACAAGTCACGTTTATTGACACGAAAACGTGTCTTTCCTTATGAATATCTCGTGATTGGAACAGATTTACTGAAACAAGTTTACCTGACAAGGATACGTTTTACTCAAACTTAAATGTTGAAAGTGTCACCGATGATGATTGTTATTATGCTAAGTCGATTTGGGATTCATTCGACTGTAAAACGTTCGGAGATTGTCATGACATATCTGATTACAGATGTGTTATTGCTCGCAGATATATTTGAAAATTTCAGAGAAGTCATCGCTGATAACTATGGACTTGACCCAGCTTGGTGTTATTCTGCAACTCGACTAAGCTGGGAGGCGTTACTCAAGCACAGCAAAATAAAACTAGAATTGTTAATAGATCTTGGCTTGTTCTGTTTCATTGAACGAGGTATCCGAGGCGGAATTAGTGTTATCACTAAGAAATATACTGTCGCCAATAATAAACATTTACCAGACTATAATAAGACATTACCATCAAGTGTTATAACTTATGTTGGCACAAAGAATCTTTATGGTTATGCGATGTCCGAGCCAAAGCCAGTTGATGGTTTTAAGTGGATCAGCGAAGAACAGTTTTTCAAAGAAACTGATAAGAGATGCTTGAATCCTGATATCAGTTATTTTGTTGAGATTTATATTGACTATCCTGCTGAGTTCCATGATAAGCATAACGACTTATGCTGATCAACTATAGTTTATTATCAGAAAAACAACGTTATTCACAAGGTAAATCTGTTGTAAACAAATCTAGTGTTCACAAACTAGTTCCAAATCTGCTTGACAAACGAAAATATACTTTGCATTACAAAAATCTGAAGCAGGCACTTGATCATGGTCTTATATTAAGAAAAGTTCATCGAGTTTTAAAATTTAATCAATCAACATGGATGAAAGATTATATCGACGTTAATACTAGCCGAAGAGCAGCTGCAAAAACTGAATTCGAAAAGAACTTTTTCAAGCTCATGAATAATAATAATAATTATAATAATGAGGACTTTGTATAGCGCCTAATCTTTAGAAGCTCTTAGCGCTTTACAACATTTGACAACACTTAGAAAAAAAACATATATAACGATATGATTACAGAAATAAAAACAAACACCACGAAATTAGAAACTGAAAACATGCTGTAAATATTTAAGGTAAGGATACATTATAAGGATACATTATTAGGTCTTTAAGTCTGTTCTTGCAGTTGAAATAGGTGAGGTTTAAGAGCGCTCTTGAATGAGATCACTGTGTCTTTGCGTCTAAGTGCAGTGGGCAATTCGTTCCACATTGCCGGGACCTGGTATCCAAAAGAGCGTTGTCCATATGATTTCATTTTCATAGTGGGAATAATGAGAATACGAGTGTCAGAAGAGGAGAGTAAGTATCTTGCAGGTGTGTACACATGGGTGAGGTCAGATAGGTATGTTGGACTGGAGCCTTTCAGTGAAACGTAGCACAGAGAACAAATTTTGTGTTTAATTCTGGATCGTATGGATAGCCAGTGTAGGGTACAGAGCAGGGAAGAGGCGTGCTCTGATCGTGGTACTCTAAGGATGATCCGAGAAGCTGTGTTTTGAACTTTTTGAAGTTTTTGAAGTAGATATTGAGACGAACCAGACAGAATTGAGTTACAGTAGTCCAGTCTTGAAAGTACTAAGGAACACACAAGTGTTTTAGTGGCATCAACTGAAAGATACTTGCGAATGGAGCTGATGCGTCTCAGCTCAAGATATGCAGCCTTGCATATGTTCATGACATGTTGGTGCAATGAGAGAGTACTGTCAAGAGTAACACCGAGGTTTCGTACTGACTGTGTGAATTTAATATTGGTGTTGATGATATTTATTGTCTGTGGTAAAGGATGTGAATGAGAAAGTCTTTGTGTTGTAATCAGAATGGCTTCAGTTTTATCATCATTCATCTGCAGCTTGTTACATGTCATCCATGATTTCACATCGGAAATGCACCTCTCTACGCCTTGGATGGTAGCTTCAACTTCAGCTGGATGGCTAGATTTGTATATTTGGGTGTCATCAGCATACAATTAGTGAGACACTGGATGATGATCTATGACACTTGAGAGTGGCTGAGTGTATAGAATGAAGAGAACAGGTCCAAGAACAGACCCCTGTGGAACACCACAGCATAGATCAACTGGGCTGGAGTGTTTACCATTTGCGGACACAATTTGTGTCCTGTTGACCAAGTAGGACTTGAACCATAGTAAGGCCGTATCATGAATGCCACATACATGCAGGAGACGGTGAAGTAATATATCATGGTCTATAGTGTCAAATGCTGCAGACAAGTCAAGGAGAGTGAGGACTGTAATCTTTCCGCTATCCAAAGCAGAGAGAAGGTCATTGACTACTTTCAGAAGAATAGTTTCAGGATTGTGGCAAGGGCGATATGCAGACTGTACATTGCTAAAAAGACTGTTTGAATTCAGATGAGATACAAGTTGGGATAGAACAACTTTTTCTAAGATTTTTGACATGAATGGGAGATTAGAAACTGGGCGGTAGTTCTTTAAATCATTATGGTCGAGTGTTGGTTTCTTCAGCAGAGACTTTACAATGGCAGTTTTGTAAATGATGGGAATTCCCCAGATGAGAGAGAGGTATTAATAACATCAGTTAGTGAAGGCAATATTGGATCTAAGCACTCTAGCAGCAGTGACGTCGGAATCGGATCAAGTTCACATGACTTTGGTGCACTCTTCATCACGATTGTACGTACTAAATCCATAGAGACAGGTTCAAATGCTGCTAACGGTAGCCGCTG
The DNA here is from genome assembly GCA_016617855.1 of Megalonaias nervosa. NCBI lineage: Eukaryota > Metazoa > Mollusca > Bivalvia > Unionida > Unionidae > Megalonaias > Megalonaias nervosa. Next base: position 55,185 of record JAECUM010001818.1, on the reverse strand, counting down.
AAATTCTGTATCGCAACTGTATGGTGACGATGAGTCAACTGAAACTATGTTGTCAAGTTTATCTCTGATGGTATGAATAACAGAGTCTTTAGCAAGACTATGGAAAATATCAGAAAGCGAGTCAATATTGAAATTGTTACTTACGTTGATCGTCGTAATAAACATGTTGCATCTGATAATTTCGTTCGAGAAAAGATTTTTAACGAAAACTTGGTAGCGGTACATAAAAGAAAAACAAATCTAAAGTTAAACAAGCCAGTTTATGTCGGTATGGCAGTACTTGAGATATTAAAGGCGCTTATGTACTGGTGTAAATACGATTTTATTAAGGTCAAATGGCCTTAAGCAGAACTGGTGTTCACAGATACTGAATCGCTGATGTATAAGATAGAATCTGATGATATTTATCAAGAGTTTTGCTAACATCAAGAACTGTTTGATCTTTCAGATTACCCAAAAACTAGTGGATTTCATTGCGATGACAATAAAAAAGTTATAGGAAAATTTAAAGATGAAATAAATTTTGTTCCTATCGTTGAGTTTATCGGATTTCGAGGTAAAATGTCTTGCTTAAAACTAGCATAATAAAGTTAAGAAACGAGCCAAAGGAATCAAAAGAAATGTAGTTGGTAAAGTAATCGGATTTGATAATTATAAGTCTGCGTAAGACGGGTTTTCTGGTCATGTTGAAATGATGGCAATAAAATCTAAATGTCAAAAAATTGAAACAGATGTTATTATAAAATCGGAACTCTGTAATTTTGATGATAAGCGATACTGCTCTGATGACAGTTGGGTTATAAAAAGTATGATGTTGATTTTAGAAAAATAGGTTTTTTAGATTGGTTATTACAGTAAATTTTGTGTGAATATCAAATATAAAATCGCGTGCTATTTCAAGTAAAATTGTGTGTGAATATCAAATATGAAATTGCTAGCAATTTCAAGTAAAATCGCAGTAGTGGATTAAAGGGAGGTTGTTTCCTGATCAAACATCTTTTTTTTCTTCGACGACAATGCTGATTCAATGACATGGTCCTCGAATTAGGTAATCGATAATGAAATCGATAATGTTGCCTCAACAAAATCGCTTTCGTATTCGTTTTATTAATTTGAGGGGGTCATTGATGGGGTAAAAATCACTCTGTCGTCAAGTTCAAAATAGGGGTTTGGGCCAGAACCCCTTTACAATCGCTACTTACAGGGGCGGGGACGAGTGGTTCTGTTGTTTTCCATACCTTTTGGCAGCACTTTGGACGTTTGTACCTGGATGATAAGGCGTTTTGCATCGAAGAATAATGCGTATAAAAACCTCTCCTGACTGTCCGACGACGACTACGTCGAACGATTCGTGATTTCTGGTCGTTTTCTCCAGTGCCAATTGTATTTTCTTTTCTTGAATCAAATTAAAAAAGTGAATCGATTTTTCATCACTTTTCAGTATGTATAGTCACCTTTTTCATACTTGGGGGATATATATTTTGATGATTTTAGTTCGAGTATGTTTGTATTTATCATCTGTCAACAAAAGCGGGAACCATCTTGAGCAGACCTTTCTAAGCTTCAAATGTTTATTCAAAATATTAAAAACATCTAATGGATTCATGTATGTAATAATAGAAATATCTTCAACTGAATATCAACCATCTTCATAAATCGTCCCCAACAAAAGTGCTGCATATTGAACTGCAGTCCAATTTATAGAACGATATTGTCTGTCGATCGACGGTAAATTTATTGACAGGTTCAAAGAAACGGAAAAGTTATAAGAAAATATTCTGAATTTGTAAAATACTCGATGTGTGTGTGTGTGTGTGTGTGTGTGTGTGTGTGTGTGTGTGTGTGTGTGTGTGTGTGTGTGTGTGTGTGTGTGTGTGTGTGTGTGTGTGTGTTACTTTTTGATGCAATACTACAAGAGGTTTAAATCCTCAATAACTATAATATTGTAAACCCAAGTTTGGACAGAAGTTATCCTTTACACAATTCAAGACACGTGGCGATTGAATATCAGTATGATAATAAAGTCTGAATTGTGTTGCAAATAATAGATGATCACGTTTCTTGGTTCATATTGCAAACAAGGTTCACATGCCTGGTTTTGTCACTTGACATAAAAAAAATATTATGCACATGATTCTGACAATAATAATCAGTCGTCCGTACATTGTAAACTCGAACAATGTTGGGTATTTCTCGAGTCTCTTTTACAATATTTGGTTGAAGAGTCCTTTTGGCGAAATGTACGGACTGTTTCCGGATCAAATCCTATGTTTGACGACTTGTAAATCCACTTGGAATAACAAAACCCTATGCCCTGTGGCCATTTTGAATTTTGTGACTGCATACAGCTTTTACCAAATACCAGTACGTATCTAAACTGTACGCTGGTGTGTTCGGGACACATTTGAATGCAGCAACATTGTACATTTTAACAAACAGCTGACATCAGATCCACAAATAGTCCACCGGTATCAACACAAATTTTTGAGGGGGCGGAGGTTGATTTATTAGACAAATTGTTCATTGGCATGAGAATTTTAAACCGTTGTGCACATGTACGAACCACAATTATATTACAGGGTTTGATTTACTTCATACGCACACAAAGACACATATACAAGGACGGGCAGGATTAAATCATCTCCGCGTTTCATCCAAAAAGAGCTATAATGATTTCAATATTTTCAGTTTGTATGTATGTATGTATGTATCTATGTTTGTATCTATGTATGTATCTATGTATGTATCTACATATTTGATTCATAAATATTTAGGTAGGTAAGCATGTCTGAATGCAGCTAGGTAAGTATAGCCCCTCTATTTAATGCATGATTTCAATTTAATTTGTTGTAATTTTAAACAAAATAAATTCTGAAAACTATGAAAAATAAAGTGAGTTGACACATTGGTCCATCAGCATAATAAAATTATGACTTTAATAAAATGTATCATATTCGTAGAATGGAAGCAACTACAATCTCCTAAAAATAATATAGAACGTTAAAGAATAACTTAGCGTGTGTTACTTAGTTAATCTATTAGTTAGCCATTTTGTTCTTTTTCTATTTGCTATAGTATTTTCATACTCAAGATTATAATGTTCGAAATATTTCAAAGTCTCTTGCACTTTTAAAACATAGCTTGTGATGTTTCGTTCTTCTTGGTGTCATTTATCATAGCCTTGTGTACCAAACAATGAGGGCTCTAGTCACACGTTCAAACTGTACAAAAGCGACTTTAGTACTACTAATGCTTGAGAATATCACATCAGTCTATTTTTCACGCTACCTGAAATTTTAATTCAAACAATCATACGTATAACAGAAAGTTCAGGTCATCGTGCTATCTAGATCGTGGGACCTGCAGCATATGAAAAGTGCATTTTCGGATCGTCTTGCCTACGTAGATCACGTTCTGTTTGGTATAAATTAAAACGTAGATGCAAGGGCAAGTTTAGTCTCAAAACAATAGTCATATAACGATATTCCCTTCGACCATGAACCTTTTCCGCGTTTTCCTCTTCACTGGTAAGTATACTTCAAACTGTTCTCTCTCTCTCTCTCTCTCTCTCTCTCTCTCTCTCTCTCTCTCTCTCTCTCTCTCTCTCAACATAACAATGGTAGCAGAAAATACAAAGCAGCAGAGCTCAAGTGCCCAGTTAACTCTAGTGCAGTAAGGATTGAATTTTGAACCTTGAACCCTGCCAATTTTTGTCAAATTAAACGTAATGAAGACGTTAACCTATGGCGCCATAAAGACTATTATCCATGAACACTTCCTAATGTGTTCTCAGTAATGTCAACATCCTTCATAAAACCCGAGTAGATGTAGCATGTATTATGCAGGAAATAAATAGAACAGTAAAGAGCATACATACTTTGAAAACGGCGCAAGATTTGGTTTATAGCAAGCTATCCAATTACTCGTTCTCGAACAAATGCAGAAATTTCTGATTACGTGCTTCACTATCTTGACCTTAGCATGGCCTTTTAAGCTATAAGGGAGCAATACATGTCATTACATGTCAAAATAGTTGTAACGTCACGTTTGTGAATGCGGATACATAAAATAATAATAATAATAATAATAATAATAATAATAATAATAATAATAACAATCTTTATTTAATGATGATAACGCATCTAGTTATGATAGACCCATCTGCCATGTTGTCTTCAACTTCTGTAACAGGTTATGTAATAATTATTTTTTTCAAATCTCAATTACACACAATCAAGTATGCCCGCACACGTACTCACAGATTTAAAAATGAATTAATATCTATAACTATAGTGATCAAGAGATACATATATCAACAATATGCCATAAACAGGTGTACACATAGCAGCGTGTGAGAAGTCATATAAACATATATCAACAATATGCCATAAACAGGTGTACACATTGCAGCGTGTGAGAAGTCATATATACATATATCAACAATATGCCATAAACAGGTGTACACATAGCAGCGTGTGAGAAGTCATATATACATATATCAACAATATGCCATAAACAGGTGTACACATAGCAGCGTGTGAGAAGTCATATATACATATATCAACAATATGCCATAAACAGGTGTACACATAGCAGCGTGTGAGAAGTCATATATACATATATCGAATAAAACATGCACATATTATTTCTGGACACAGTGATTAAGTTCTCTGTTGGGAGGCTTTAACATATTCCAGCCGGGCATGAAATAATTTCTTTAATGAGGTTTTAAGCAAAACATGCTAATAATTCTTTCGGCGGGCAAACTATAGGCCAGCAGGGCCGTAGACAGCTATCACGGGCCCTGCGGTAAGAAACACCCGAGCCTCTCCTAGTTCTTGTTCAAAATATTTTTTCTTTTATAAAATTAAAAAGCGTTGTTCGGCCCGGTCCTCCTTACGGGCCCGGGCCCCGGGGATATCGATAACATTTTCAGTGCACGTTTAAATATTTCTTGGAACCGAATAAGTAAATAGAAGAGAATAGTACACAGTGTCAACTAAAATTCAAGGATTAGTTGCATTCTTTTCGTAAAGTACTACTTTTATTAGATTATAAATCGCCATCCTCACCATACCCAACAACAAACCGTATATGATGTGGCAGTCATTACTGCCTAGATATCAACTTGGTTGCGCGAATGGCCACGGTTGGATAGGTCACTGTTGTTGTATCAACACAGAATATATTTCTTACTTCTGACTACTTGCTTCTTATCCCTGTAGTACATATTGTTGTGGAGTGGATATGATTGTTAGATATTGAGAATGTTACGAGTCTATGCTCTTAAAATAAGTAACAGAAAAGAGTGAAAAATAAGTTGTTGTTTTTTTATTTTAACAAATAATTTATTTTCCTAGAATACAAAGTGAAAATGTGAAGAAGAAAAAAAATAACGGTATTGCGAATTAAATCCCAAAATAATTCAACAATTACAGATATCATAAATCCTAGTAATTTAAAATCCTGAATAAAATTCAGTAAAAGTCCAGAATAAATGCAAAAACTGAAGAGGATGATGTGTCTGTGGTAGCTTATAAAGTGTTGATGTGTCAACAGTCTTTTGTTGTATCACAGGAATATAATTCCAGGTCTGAGTTCACTATAAATTCCAGTGAATGTCCCTATCCATTAATTTTATCAGAGTACTTTTGTATTTCCAGAGAAAATAATCACTTGAATTCAATAATTTTAAGAAATAAATTCTCCAGCCCAAAAATGAAATACTGGACACAACATATAATACAACTTAAAAGTGCTAGGTCTTAAAGAACAGCTGAAAGATTATATAGTTCTCTACGTGACCTCAGGTCACAATTAGCATTTTGCATAAATAAAAAATACATTACCTAATGGAAAATAACCTTCTATAATGATCTTGATGTTTGCACTATACAAATCATAACCTGAACTATGTAAAATTCACTTAGGAGATTCCAAAACCTAGACCTAGACCCAATAAATATATTTACCTCTATTAATAATAATACTGATTTTAATCCCATACCCATAGAGAATGATTTAGCTATGTATTAGCTGTTTACACAGAATAAAATAAAAAAGTCAGTTTGGTCAAGCATGAATTAACTCAATTTTGGACAAGGTCAAGTCCAACATACAATGTTACATTACAATTTTATGTAAAAAAAAATCTAACTAACAAACAATTAAATTAAATATACATAACAAGCATCAAAACAAGAAGTAGACGAGGAAGAAGAATTTGATGATAATGGTAGAATAGTAGTCATGACGATGATCATCATCATTATCATCATTATGATCATCATTTCCATTATTCATTTATTTATTTATTTATTTATTTATTATTATTATTATTATTATTATTATTATTATTATTATTATTATTATTATTTTGTAGCCTCCATTTTGTATATCGTGGTGAATGCATGTAAGTTCCTTACCTTTTCTATCATATATATTTTAAAAAATACAAAATATCTCCATTTAGATAATAGGGTTTTCTGAAGACATGAGAACATGAAGACGAAAGTTTAGCTAGATAAATAAGTCGATCCTTAAATATATAGAAAATTATATAGCTAAATAAATAAATAGATAAATGAATGAATAGATAGATATATTTTGCTTTGTTTTGTGGGTTTAGCGCCATTTTTCAGTACATGATATACTGTACGTTTTCAGCCAATAATTTACGTGGAGGAAGAACCCAGAAAAAGAAACACCGACCCACTGGAAGCTACCGGCAAACTTTTTCACATACCCACCATGGCCGAGCTGAGACTCGTATCCATACATAGTATATCTAATGAAATAAAGTACAATATTTATTTAATAATAATAATAATAATAATTAATAATAATAGAATGGAATATAATGGCAAGAAAATAACGGCTTAGAGCAGCTAATGCAACTGTTCTTGAATATAAATGGACTAGAATTTCATATTGATGTATTTCATAACCAAGACCTTTTTAACCACCTACTACTGAATATGTCATGGTGATGTAGACGATGCAGAACGTTGTATACTATTAGTCAACAATGCTTAAGTAGATGATCCTACATAAAAACTAATTTCAATTTATATTTATAAAATTTAGCGGACAATGTTAATATATCGCTCTCTTGGAGGAAAAAAAATGAAATTGTTCAACGACGGTTATAAATTCTATTTGAAATGAGAACAAATGTCGCATTATTTTTATCACAGTACTAAAAATCATAATTTCTTCAACAAAATGGTTGTCTCGATCATAATACGATAGTCATATTAAAAAATGTATGCAACGATTTCCACTAAAAAGCACAGTTCAGTGACTGAGATTCAGCATAACCTTGAAAATGCTTATGACCTTGTCATTATTATTATCGTCATTACCATTATTATTATTATTATTATTATTATTATTATTATTCTTGCAACACATTGCATCTCTGATGATAATAATAACATGGCTTGGTTTTGGTGTTTTACTGCACAGCAACACAAGTAGGTCATTTATTCTAATTGTATCGCTACTAAATTACCTACATGTCTTGCTGTTCCCTAATGCATCAAACCCAACCATATTATTATTATCATCACAGATGCTGAGAATTGCTATGATCCAGTTAATTGCCTTAATGACTATGGCTGCCTTGGAACGGCTGGAAATTGTTACGGAGTGTGCTACTGCTATTCGGTATTTTTGCTTCGACATTTTACGAACATCTATCTATCTATCTATCTATCTATCTATCTATCTATCTATCTATAGTAGTATATGGGGTTACCGTAGCGTCCATGGGAATTAGCATTACAGACCCCCCCCTGGGCCAGTATAGCGTCAAGAAATAAAATCTCACCCTGGGCCTGTATAGCGTCAATGGAAAATTAGGTAGAGGGACTAGAACACCCTGGGCCTGTATAGCGTCAATGGAAATTTTGTAGAGCGACTAGTATACTGTGGGTTTGTAGAGCGATAAGCGACAGGTGGCATGACGTCACACTGGTAACAATGTAGCAAAAAGAGAAGTACTGTGACGTCAGGCTACCTGAGAGAGGGTTATAGACAAACACGAATCAAGAGCGTTCGTGTTTTTTAGTAGAGGAAGGGTTTTATATATATTCGTTTAGGGTGGAGACCAAATGAAAATTAAGATCTTTTCGAGGTATTGGAAGTGGCCCTGAAAAGGGCCTTTGGGTTCTTCTTCTTTTATCTTCTCCAGTTCTTCCACCATGTCCTGACTTTTTGAATAATTCCTTTCTTCTTTTCTTCTTCGGGCATCCAGTCAGGATGTCCGAGAGCTCTGAATTTTTGTTGGATTTTCATCCAGCTCTGATTTAGTTTCTCAAACTCTTCTTTCTTTTTTTGGTTTTCTTTGTCCTTTCTTTCTTTCTTCCACGTTTCCTTGATCTTTTCCACTTCTTCTTTCAGTACTTTTCTCATTAGGTCTTCCGCTTTCTTGATATTGTCTAAGCCTTTTTTGACAAAAGGCCATTCTGTTAAAGAGAAGATACCTTCCAAAAAAGATTCCAATTCAACAACAATATCCAAAATCTTCTTCAAGGTTCCTACTCTCACATATTTCGGATAGTTGAAACCTCTCAACTTATCTGCTTCTTCCATTATTATCATTTGCAAATGATAACTTGCTGCTTTGAGTCTCGCCATAAAGTCTAGGCTAACTTGAAACCTCCACTTCTTTTGAAGTTTTTCCACTACATAGACTGCATCTACCATCCAGCACCAACTATCTCTTAACTTGTTGATTAAATCCATTTTTCTGTTCCTTTTTATTCTGTGTAGAATGGCGCGAATGACGAACGCTATGCTTTTATATACTTCAAGCACGGACGTGAAGGAAAACATGCCTTACACTCACTTCACATATGATATACTATCCTCACCAACGAACGAGCAAGCATAAAACACACACACAATATACTATCCTCACCAACAAACGAGCAAGCATAAAACACACACAATATACTATCCTCACCAACGAACGAGCAAGCATAAAACACACAAATATACTATCCTCACCAACGAACGAGCAAGCATAAAACACACAATATACTATCCTCACCAACGAACGAGCAAGCATAAAACACACACAATATACTATCCTCACCAACGAACGAGCAAGCATAAAACACACACAATATACTATCCTCACCAACGAACGAGCAAGCATAAAACACACAATATACTATCCACACCAACGAACGAGCAAGCATAAAACACACACACACTATACTATCCTCACCAACGAACGAGCAAGCATAAAACACACACACAATATACTATCCTCACCAACGAACGAGCAAGCATAAAACACACAATATACTATCCTCACTAACGAACGAGCAAGCATAAAACACACACACAATATACTATCCTCACCAACGAACGAGCAAGCATAAAACACAATATACTATCCTCACCAACGAACGAGCAAGCATAAAACACACACACAATATACTATTCTCACCAACGAACGTGCATGCAAACACACACACACACACACACACAGACACACACACACACACACACACACACACACACACACACACACACACACACACACACACACACACACACACACACATCAGTAAAGAGTGAGTGTTTATAGTCACACTACACTACATTCACACGAATTGGCAAATTGAATAGGTTCTCTTTTCTAGAGATCTGGTTAGCCCTGAAAAGGGCTGTTTTTTAGAACTGCAAATGCACCTGGTTAATGATGACATCTCCCAGGGCGGGCACCACACACGCATCGCCGGCTCCAGTCCTGCTCCCAATTGATGCGTGTGGTTGGGAGCGCAGAGGGAGGTTGATTGGCTTCACTATCCCACTCCTCAGTTTGAGGGATAGTGAACACTTGTTCCCTTCTTCTTCTTCTATTCAGCACCCTGGGATGCTGACGCCGAGGCTCCCACTCTTGCCTCTGTCTTTCCAATTCCTCCTCCCAGTTTTCTGTCTGGAGGACAGCGGCTCTTGGTACTGGTGTTACTGGCGGCAGAGGTTGTGGCTGTCTTTGTTGTGGTGCTGCTACTGCCTGTGGAGGCGTCCTCACCTCAGGCTTGACCTCACACAGAGGTCTTAGCATGAGGTGAGGTAGGATCCCTCTCATCTCCTCTTCTTTCTTTTTCTTCTCCTCCTCTTCAAGCCTGGCTTCTTCGGCTAAAGCCTCCATAGCCAGCTCATCTAGCAACCGTCTGGCATATTCCAGGTGCATCTGGAGTTCTAGTAGTTTTGTTATTCTGCTCATTTTGTTGCAGCTGCTACGTCAACGTGGGTAACCAGACTGACGATCGCACCGATTTATATACTTGTAGCACGGACGTGAAGGTAAACATTCCCTGGCCCCAAAACTAAACATCACATGTAACGCGCGGACTTAAAAGAAGCACTCACGTTGACTTTTTTACATTTTACTTACAAACACAGACAGACACGATTGGACAAGACAGAGAAACGAAGTGCTTATAGGCACACTTCTATTTTTTTTTTTAAACATACAAACACACAAATATTTTGTTTTACTGACAAAAGAAACGAAGTGCTTATAGACACACTTCTATTTTCTAATGACAAATTTTGGCAAATTGAATGAGTATGTCTTTTCGAGAGTATTGGGTAGCCCTGAAAAGGGCTGTTTTTGTGTTCACGGAAGTAATGGCAATCTTTTTTTACTGTCTAAGATTGCGTCCCCGTCTGGCAGTAGGCTTTCCTATTGGATACGGTCTGCTTCTGCGAAAAGAGAAAGAGAATTCTTTGGTGTCTACTCGACAGTCCACAAAACCTCTGTCTGGTTCTTGCTGCTGCTGTTGCTGTTGTTGTTGTTCTTCTCTCTGCTTCTTCTGAAGTCTGTATTTCTCAGTCCATTCTTCTTGTTCTTTTTTAATTTCCTCTCTAAACATCTCTTCTATCAGACCTTGGACTGTGGAGAGCATCCTAACATTCTCTATTTCTTCAGGCTTCGGTATCAGGTTTTAGCCTGACACGATGTAAATTGACGTAAGCTTCGTTCAGCTGGGCTAGTCTGGAAGGCATCTTCATAGGTTGACGAGTCAACAGTGAATGGTCAGACTGGAGACCCACCCGCTTTATATGGTTCAAACGCGGACGCGATAGAAAACATCCCTACTCGGTTTTAGTGTCGGAACGCTATGATAGCGAATGTCATGATGAGGGATAGAAAGAAGTCAAAGAGCATATATTCACAGTGTTTTTTGAAAACAAACGACAGACACATTTTTTTTTCAAAACACAACATTTTTTATTCAAGTAACAAGTAACAAGTCATAAGTCACAAGTAACAAGTAACATCAAACAAATTATTTTTGACAAGGTTGACAACGTTGTGAAATCATGTGAGATTTCCATTGATGGAAGTCATGAGGCCATTGATGTACACCACGTTTCCTAGCTAAAGACAAAAGATAACTATAATGGTCACAAAACCATCGATCTATTTTCTCATCGTTTCTAGAAGAGTGACGATCAAAATAAGTCACCAAATGTTCTAAAGGATATCCAAGACTGCGTTGATGAAGAAAATATACACAATATTGTCCACACACCATGGAATCTGTGCCTTGTAATTTCACATTATTGTATCGTGTCGTCTGGGCATTTCTTCTCATAAAGTCAATGATATCGTCTTCCAAAGGGGGTAATCCATACGAATCAAAATATTCCACACAATTCTCTTGAGGGAAGTAGACGGCAACCCAGTGAGTGCCTGGAAGATGACTTTCGTCCGTGTTGATGACATAAGCTTGATGGTCTTTAGGTTTGCGATGAGGTAGTTCATCTTTAGCGCACACGACAGGATTCCAAGAAGCAGTATACGAACTATTGTTCAAAAGGTAATAAAGTTCCCAGGTATCCATTTTCTGTTGTGTTGTTTTTTTTTTTTCACAGGTAATGATAAGTCATCAATTCAATTCTGACTTTTTGTTTGAAACGATCTGTCAAGTATCCGTTTCTTTGCCTTGTCTCCGCACTCTGGGCTAAGAGAGCTTCGATGCGATAGATCTCTAGAGTAGTCAATGGAGGACAGGAATGATCACGCAAGCCTTTATACCACTCATGCAACACGGTTTCTTCTGAGATGAGACTCCAAGCGTCGTCCAGATACTCGTCCAATTTTTCTTCTTGACTCATCATCATACATTTATCGTGTTGAATTTGACTGGGATGATCGTTTTGACATCCATAACAATATTTCTTGGACAATTCCGTAATTGTATTCGCTAGGTGTTTAGCAAAACAGGACACTAAATGTTGTTCTTGTTCTGGCCATCTGGACTTGACGACTACCTCGTCCTCTTTGACTTCGTCTTGGGGTTCTGTTTTCACGCTATCCTCCCATTCCATGTCCAAAGATTCTCCACTGTTTAAAGAGGGATAGGAGTCTTCCATTGTGTCTAATAGTCTAGAATGACTTCTCTCAAACTGTTGATTTCTATGGTATTATCGAATTCAGCATACAGGATGACGTTGACCGTCTCAGTGAGAGCTTCTGCAAACTGAAGTTCCACACGCAGTTGACCGGATTTTATAGGGTGGAAATGTCCCTCGTCGCTGCCTTGGTCTGGAGTGAAATCAAAGGCCCACAAAGTGTAACCTCCTGACATAATCTTCGTACGAAATACCGTGACTGGCGTTGGTTCCTAGTTGCCCCGTAGCTTCGTACAGGGACAAGTACGATCTCAAGTAATTCTTCTGGGCAAAGTTAGGTTCGAAGGGTCTGGTACACAAAGTCTTGCCATCGCGACTGACTTCAATTTTGGACACTCTGTAGTGCTTAAACTGGAAAGGATTTTGATCGTGGGCTCCGTTGAAGGCTGCATTACTGACGATACCAACGATTAAACGTTTGGGTAACTGTCCTTGGAACAGATGATCTTCGATCTTGGATCGGAGTCCAGCAGCAATGGTGAATGTTTTCACTTCGACACGTCGTATCGGATATTTGGCGGTCGATCTGCTCAATGTTTGACTGATGTCGTTTCCCGCTTTAGGTAACACTTCTACACGTCGCACGTAAAGTCTGGCTTCTTGGATGATGGTTTTGTACTCGTTGGTTTGAGCCATCAAATGGAAAGCGACACTGCTGCGATTGAGTCTCAGGCGAATATCTACTCCGTTCAGCAAATACTTCTCTTGCAACCACATGTCCAAATGCAAACGATCCATCAGTTCTAAACTACGACCTTGCAGGATTTTCCTTCGACGATCGTTAAAACCCACATTGTGAGGATCGTCATCGGCTGTCAGGGCTCTGTCGTTAAACGTGTTCTCACCCGCGGTGTCAGGTTTCCATACCACGCAAGCATCCAGATGAGTGTTCTTGACCTCTTTTCCGTACGTCAAGAGATTTTCTAGGTACGCTCGGTAAGGGTAAGTATCCGTGCTACTGCTGATCAGTTTGTTATTCAAGTACAAATCCACTTCGCTGAACAAGGAATGCATGAAATTGTTGACGGGAGCTACTGCGGCATCGGCTCCCGGATTGGTGTTGTCGGTTTTGATCACTTTCAGCTTTAGATACAAGTAACTATTATTCAGATCGATGTAATCTTCGGGCTGTCCTTTGATTTCAAACTCGATGGGAGCGGAATCCACCAAAGAGGAGACGGGATGAAATTCCACCCATTGGGATTCTTGCATCGTCATCATGGTGGGTGGCATGGCAAACAGATCCAGTTCCGACTTGGAACAAGCACAAGACTCTCGGTGCATCATTTTCCTTTTTTAATAATCAAAAACGTCTAACTCTCGGACGGTTTTTCTTGTCTTTGTCTTTCTAGCTCTAGGGGCGTGAAGTCCTCTGAAAGGGTGTTTTCGTCGTCTTTTTCTGCCTTGTCCTTGCTGTGGCCTCAGGGAAGCAGGAATGCCTAACTCAGCATTGCCCAGGGCATTTATAGGAGTTTCTCGCCGACCCAAAAGGTCTTTGCCCGTTTGAAGCAAAACATTTTTGCCTGCTCTCAAGAAAGCTTCTTTGGGGCTTTGTTTGTCAATGATGACATTTTGGAGAAATTCTTTACCTTGCGTCAACGCGGCATCTTTTAAGGCGTGCAATCCTCGTGTCACCATCGGTTTCAAAATGGGAACCACTGTACGAAAGGCCGATTTGAGCATATCACCTAAACCATGTCCTCGCTGTCGAGCAACTCCTTGGTACACAGGATACATGACTGACAAAAAGTTAGAGTAATCGTTTTCGAAAATGGAGTTTCACTGTGACTTTCCCTTTGGTGAATGGAATATTTTGCCCCAGATCTCCTTTTATAGTAATGTTGACAGTGTCGAAATACGGCTTACTGACGGACAAATAGTGAGGATTTACAAATTCACGGTGAACGTGATAGGTGTTTCCACCTTCCTCGTCAGCCCTCGTGGCAGAATCCACTTTGAAAGGAATGACACGCAGTAACGGTACGGAGGTGTGTCCCACTACGTTGTACTCCACCACATCGGAGTACACAAAAATCAAATTCAGTCCTAGGTTCATTTCTACAGGGAATCGAAAATATTTCGCAAAATCCACGTTACTGGTCACGGCTGGTATTTCTTTTGCAATCTTGATTAACTTAGGGTCTCCACCCAAAATGTGATACAATTCAGGACAAAATGTAATGGCCAATATTTTGTCCTCAGAAAATTTCATCAGTAGGCGACGAGATATTTTGTGGTACTCGATTGTGACACTTTTTTGGCTTTCTCCAAAGCTTTACTAAACATGAAATTGAACCTCTCAGCTATGGTGTTCACCAAATGTTGACCACTAAAATAATAACCTGCAGGAACTTTCAACAGATAAGTGGTTCGTTTAGTTATGGGGTTTGGTGTTTTGATAAAGTCAGCTACACCACCACCACTAGCGCGTTCATCCATGACTTGTTGCACTTGATCGTCACAAACTTCTATCGTCAAAGTGTTTTGATTTTCGACGATGTTTTTGATTTGTGTAGGGTGAATAATTTCTACCAAAGCCACTTCCCAACGGGCGTCGTGATCCAATCGGATGGCCTGAGGTAATTTGGCCGAGAAACAGCACAAAGTGTTATTGGGAAACACCTCCATGGAACTGTCACTGGGTAACGTTAAGTAAAATTGGTTGTTCATAATTCCACAGTTCTAGTATCCGAGGAGTCACTGGAAGTGTGAGGAGTGTCTAAAAGAGGATGGTTAGGGTGACTGTTGGAACTGACGTTGGACACAAGACTCCCGTTGTTGTTGTTTCCGTTAGAGGAATATTTCAGAGACGGATTGGGAAGAAGGTAACCAATGCAACTGCTGAGTAAAATGGTCCACAATTGTTTATCCTTGTTGCAAACTCAAATTGGCAATGGCAGCACCGATGACACAATACACCACAAAGATTTGGCAGAAAAAGACGATTTGCGTTTTAGGCACACGTTCTCCACACCACACCCACAAGGGTTGTTTTTGTAGATCTTGCAGAGAAGAACTGGGGGAAGGAGTGGTCACTGCAGTAGCTGAGACTGTGTTGAAGGGCAGGATGGTCACTTCTTTTTATAGTCGATGAGTTGCGAAGCGTCGATCCAAGAGTCAAAACTGGGAGGATATCCTTTCCAACGTACTTTGACTTCTTTGACACGTTTCTTTCCTACTTTACGAGTTCTTCGATCGAGAATGCTTTCGATCTCGTACACGTCGTCTTCTTTTTTGGTCACACGTTGTAACTCGGGTAAGTAAAACGTTCCTTTTAACACTTCCCCGTTCATGTCCTCTAATTTATAGACGGGAGGATAACGACCACGCACACGTTCAGTGACACGAAACAATTCGGTGGTCCAATTGGGTAAGTAACCTTTGTCGAAAGTGCGTTTGGTTTTGCCAATGCGTACCCAATCTCCCGTGGCCAACACTCCACCTTTCTTGGGGACAGGCACTGTCGTGGACGGTCCAAACAGGCGCTCGAAGACGGTCACTTCGTTGTCGGGAGTCACTTCTTGGGGGGCACGTCCAATGCTCCGATGGTAAGATTGGTTGTACGATTGAACGAGGTGTGGCAAGACGTCAATGTACTTGAGAGTGTGTTGATGCGTAAAATATTTCCACATGCGTTCTTTCAAGGTACGTTGAAAACGTTCCACGATGCTGGCTTTGGTTTCGGGATTCTCCGTGGTGGAAAAATGAATGTCACGTTTCTTCAATTCTCTTTGGAAAGCTTGGTTTAGAAATTCGGTGCCTTGTCCGTTTGCCATCGAAGAGGGTGACGACCACTTTGTTTCAACACCAGTTTGAGGGCTCGCACTAACTCACTGCTCGATTTGGAAGTCAATGGTACGACCCAAGCAAATTTGGAAAAGACGTCGATGACACAAAACAAATATTTGTAGCCACGATTGTAGGTGGCTAAATGAGAGACATCGGCTAAATCGGCTTGCCATTGGTGATCGATACCCTCCACTTGGGTGCGACTTCTGGAAAATTTTCGTCGAATGGGTTTGTGTAAGGTGTACGTGGCTTGTTCTTGTAACCAGCGTTGCACCTGAGGTAAACGGATACTTTTCAGTCGAGTTTTGGCAGCACGATACAATTTCTGAACTCCTCCGTAACCTGCAGGATGAGCTGGATCGTAGTAAATGCTGGTTAACACCTTCTCCATGTTTTAATAAGTGATCCAATTTTCACGAATGCTAGTCGGAATGGAAGGAGGGGGTGGTTTGGAAACGGTCTTACGTGTCCGATGTGCCACGGGCGTAGAAGTGGAAGGTAGTGGTGGTGAAGGTGGTGGTAATGGAATGGCTTTGGTCTTCTTTTCTTTTTTCACTTCTGGTTTCCCTTCTTTCTTTTTCACCTCTGTCGAAGGTGGAGTAGACATCATCTTTTTAACCCAAGCTTTAAGTTCTTCTCGTTGCGGTGTAGGGGAAGGGGTCAACAAGGACGCTGCAATCTTACTAGGAATGGGAGCTGCTGACGGTGTTTGAAAAACTTCTCGTGCCTCTTCTTCCTCAGGCCTTCGTGGGGTTGTGTCTGTCTTGACCGCTGGTGGTGGTGGTAGTGGTGGTGGTGATGGACTTTTCATCAAGGCCTTAAAATCTTTCAGAGTGGGTGGAGCTGTTTCGTCTAAAGCTTGCTGGTGAAAGAGTTGCAGTCGTTGCAACAACTGTCCGTACCGTTGCGATTTTTCCGTTTCTGACAAATCGCTGCGATCCATCAACGATTGCAGTTCGTGTTGTATCTGGGACATCTCGGTCAAATGAGGATTGGGAGGTAAATGTGGGGTTCGTTGTTCTTGCCAACGATGGTATTCCATCCATCGTTTGTAAGGGACTAAAGCTAGTTTTCGTCCTTCCATCAGATTTCAAGGATCACGTCTGAGATCTTTTGATTTCAGAGGTCCCTTTTATCTTCTTGGTCCTTTTGATCTTTATCCTCCCATGTTTCCCAATACTCCTTGCAGCAAGGGTCCTCCTATTGTTCCCATGACTCCTTTCAGTAAGGGTCCTCCTATTGTACCCATGACTCCTTTCAGTAACATGGGTAAAAAGGGTAAAATTCCTCCGCGTTGCACCAACATCTTTTTCTTTTGACGAATAGGTATTTTCTTTTGGATCATTTGACGAAGAACGTGTCGATGTTTGCCTAAGCATTCTTTCTGGTGTTTAGACAAAGGTATTGTGCCTTTCAAGACATTCAGACAACATTCGCACACGGTATCAATAACATCTTTGGAGGCTGTTTGAATGAGTTTTTTCGCATGGGTGAAGGAGCTTTGGACAGGACGGACAACATGTCCCAATGTTTGGCTAAACGAGGTGGCAGTCCTTTCCTTTTCTTTCCTTTGGAGGTAGAAGAGGAATGTCTTTTTTGGGGTGACATCTTTCTCAGTGGGTTTGTTGGTTCCGTGGCATACAACAAAAAATTCACTAACGTCAATGACTTGTCGCACGGTCTTTTATCCTTTTGGGGGACTATCGCTTTGTCATAAAGGTGACGATGTGTTTTCCAAAATCACCAAAGAATCCTCCTCTTTGGTGACTCCTCTTTTTCTTTGGACGAGTGTGCCTTTTCTGGGGGTGACGTCGATGTTTGACTAAGCGCTTCTTAGGATGACGTGACTGTCTTTTTCGTTTTCCTTTTCCTTTTTGGACCGAAGAAGAAGAACGACGATGGTAACGGTGTACACTTCTTGGAGGGAACATCTTTGGACGTGCAGTAGCACAAAAAAATACTGATCCGTATGGCTTGCCTCAGGTCATTTTATACTGGAATGCGTCGCCACTGATTGTCTTTACGTCGTATCAACTTGATGACAGGCAACACACGCCGTGGAGGAGTTCGCAACGGACTAAATCGAGACAGTTCTTGCTTGGACAAATCCAGTAAACTCTGTAACACACCCGTTCTCTCTTGGACTTTGACTTTGGGGGCAGGTACTTTGTGAGCCGCGGCTACTGCCGCTAAAGAGGAAGAGGGTGTCACTGCTGGAGGAGAAGTTGTTGGAGACACTCTCTTGCGAGTAAAAGCTGTTTTCTGTGGGCTTTTCTTTTTCTTTTTCTGAGGTTGTGACCTGGTCTTGACACCCTTGCTCTTTTTCTTTTTCTTCTGGGTACGTTTGGGTGTGGCTTTTTTCTTGGGGACAACTTTGGGAGCATTAGGATCCCATTTTAAGAGGGAACGAATGATGACACCTCCTAAAGATCCACTTCCTCCAGGTTTCAAAATGATTTGCTTTTTGGTTTGAGTGTCGATGCGAGGATCGGCTAGTTGCGTCAAGGCAACTTTGTTTCTCTCAAAAAAACGTTTGGTTTGATGTGGAATCTGAATGATGCCTTGCAGTAATTGACGTGCTGTCACCGTAAACCATCGTAAGACTTCTTTGAGACTAGCTTCTAAGACACGAGCACGTATTTGTGGATTTTTTTCGCGACTGATGCCGTACAAGGCACGAATCAATTTAATGGGAAGATGAGACTGAAGGGACGTCATGTTGACAATGTGTGAGACAGAGTCCAAGTGACCGAGGTTTTTATAGATTTTTTGGGGTGATTAAGTCGACGACGGAGACGTGTACACGATAGGTCCTCCGTCTTGGCACCAGGGGTGAAACAGATGGGTACGAAATCGCAAATAATCGGGAGTAGTGGATTTTAAATCCACGAGTAAATAAGCGTGTGGGGTTTGAGTGGCATCGTCGTACGCATGAATCAGCCAAGGCGTTCCTAACTGTTTGGCTAAGACTTGTACTTGCGATTTATCTCTAGGGCTTTTAAACAACACCAAGTAATGAGCATTGAGACTGATGGTACGATGGGCTTTACTTTGTTGAAACAAATTTTGGGTAATGTAAATGACACTGGCATTACGATGATGCCCTTTGCGCGTAAACCAGAGTTTAATTTCTTCTTCGTCTTCTCCTAACATGTCGTCAAAAATAACCAAATGAGTTTGACTAGGGTCAGACACGATTCCGTCGTCTTCGACAGGAATGCCTTCCACAAAGACGATGGAATCGCCTTGACTTTCTCGCAGAAGGCTGCACGCCGATTGCCACTCTTTATAGCACCACACGATTCGTTGAGGAGGACGATCGATCAAATGATGTTTATGTTCGATCAAACGTTTGACAAATTCGGTTTTGCCTGAACCGCTAGGTCCAGCAATAAGCATGTTAAAGGGATGGCGAAGATACAAGGCCTCCCAACTAGTCCGATCTACGTGTTCGTCAATGACTTTGACAGTGGAGGAAGAGGGAGCAGAGACAGTAGAGGTAGCCATAGTAGTAGTAGTGTAATAAAATGTCACTTGTGACACGAAGACAGACAAGACAAGAGTTTTTATACTTTTTCAGGACACGTTTATTGTCATCTTTATTAGTGAACAACACGAAAGACAAAAATACATAAAAGCCATATGGTTAAGTACAGGAATAAAAACACAACAAAACGACCATAGTGGAATATAAACAAGTCTCTGTACAACATTTTTTGTGATCAAGAGGTGAAATCGTAGGAGTAGTGTGTAATGTTCTGAGAGTCTGTACATTCCTTGGTTCAGTCACACAAGGGTCCTCCCGAAATGGTCTTTCAGGAATGTCAATGACAGTCCTGTCTTGAAGAGAGTGGTTTTCCTCGGTGACAGACTGTTCTTCTGGTATGGACACTAACACAGGTTTAAAAGTGACTTTTTTTCACGGTACGTGTTAATGTTTTAGGATGACAAATCTTGGGCATAGTGTGCCACTTCTTTAGCCCAAGCCTCAAACCCCAAACTTTTCCAGTCACGTACATCTGTCCAGTGAGGGTGTAAGTCA
Source organism: Megalonaias nervosa (assembly GCA_016617855.1). Taxonomy (NCBI): domain Eukaryota; kingdom Metazoa; phylum Mollusca; class Bivalvia; order Unionida; family Unionidae; genus Megalonaias; species Megalonaias nervosa. The sequence continues at coordinate 34,913 of JAECUM010001818.1, read as the reverse complement.
CAAGCTACACACACGTCGTCGTACACATCTTCAGTGCCTAAAAGTTGACGAATCTTGTTTTTCCGTAGAGGTTGAGAAGTATCCAAATGAAAGCGCAAAGCTTTGAGCAGAATGAGTCTCTCGTGGACATTTAAAGGGATCACTTTCATGTTTTGTTTTGGAGTAATAGGTACCGTTCGTAAAGAGTCCACAAAGAATCAGCTGGTAAACGAAATCCCAGAAAGCAAGTCACTAAGACACACACTACACGTCGACCCCAATTCAATGGAGACAGTTCTCGTAATAGGTGTTGGTAATCCCCTACCGTTTGAATACTGTCATTGATTTCCTTCCACGGAATCTGTTGTATCACGAATGATAAAGGTCGTGGCATGGTAGAACGTTTTTATACCCTCTTTTTTCGGCTGCTATAAGTGTACTTTTTGCACAGAAGTGGTCGTATTCCGTCGGCGTATCTAAAATATTTAGTCACTAACTTGCACATCACACGTCGTTCAGAAGTTTCCTCTTCAACTAAGTTTACATTGTGTACAAGATTTTGGTAACCCTCTAACTCTTCATCTGGAATTCGATGCAGTAAGTGTACCTGGTAGTAAAAATAATCACTATCAGCAACACAATTCTTCTTGCTCACGAGTAGTTGATCAATGTCTGACCACTGGAACACTTTCATCAGAATCAATCCTCTTATAGCATTTAGGTACCAGTGGTTCCAACATCGGTGACGTAACGGATGCAATGATTCTTTTCTTTTCACTTGTATTTTGACGAACTCACAGTAAATTAGAAGTGTGCCTATAAGCACTTCGTTTCTCTGTCTTGTCCAATCGTGTCTGCCTGTGTTTGTAAGTAAAAAGTAAAAAAGTCAACGTGAGTGCTTCTTTTAAGTCCGCGTGTTACATGTGATGGTAAATTTGAGTGCTAGGGAATGTTTACTTTCACGTCCGTGCTACAAGTATATAAATCGGTGCGATCGTCAGTCTGGTTACCCACGTTGACGTAGCAGCTGCAACAACATGAGTAGACTAACAAAACTAATAGAACTCCAGATGCACCTGGAGCATGCCAGGCGTCTCCTGGATGAACTGACTATGGAGGCGCTTGCAGAAAGTGACAGACTTAAGGAAGAGGAGGAAAAAAAGAAGAAAGAAGAGGAGAAGGAAAAGAAGCGAGGGATACTACCTCACCTATTCCTTAGGCCTCAATGTGAGGTCAAACCTGAGGTGAGGACAACAACGCCTCCACAACCAGTAGCAGTACGGCAAACTGTACCAAGAGTCACTGTCCTCCAAACAGAAAACTGGGAGGAGGAATTGGAAAGACAGAGGCAAGAGTGGGAGCCTCGACGTCAGCATCCCAGGGTGCTAAATAGAAGAAGAAGGGAACAAGTATTCACTATCCCTCAAACTGAGGAGTGGGATAGTGAAGCCAATCAACCTCCCTCTGCGCTCCCAACCACACGCATCAATTGGGAGCAGGACTGGAGCCGGCGATGCGTGTGTGGTGCCTGCCCTGGGAGATGTCACCATTAGCCAGGTGCATCTGAAGTTTAAAAAAACAGCCCTTCTCAGGGCTAACCAGATCTCTAGAAAAGAGAACTTATTCAATTTGCCAATTCGTGTGAATGTAGTGTAGTGTGACTATAAACACTCACTCTTTACTGATATGTGTGTGTGTGTGTGTGTGTGTGTGTGTGTGTGTGTGTGTTTGCATGCGCGTTCGTTGGTGTGAATAGTATATGGGTGTGTGTTTTTTTCTCTTCCTTCGTTGGTGTGATAGTATAATGTGTGTTTTATGCTTGCTCGTTCGTTGGTGAGGATAGTATTGTGTTTTATGCTTGCTCGTTCGTTGGTGAGGATAGTATATTGTGTGTTTTATGCTTGCTCGTTCGTTGGTGTGATAGATAGTATAATGTGTGTTTTATGCTTGCTCGTTCGTTGGTGAGGATAGTATAGTGTGTGTTTTATGCTTGCTCGTTCGTTGGTGTGGATAGTATATTGTGTGTTTTATGCTTGCTCGTTCGTTGGTGTGGATAGTATATAATATGTTTTTTTCTCATCCCGATTGTGTGGATGGTATGTTTGTGTGTTTTATGCTTGCTCATTCGTTGGTGAGGATAGTATATTGTGTGTGTTTTATACTTGCTCGTTCGTTGGTGTGGATAGTATATGGGTGTGTGTTTTTCTTCTCTTCCTTCGTTGGTGTGATAGTATAATGTGTGTGTTTTATGCTTGCTCGTTCGTTGGTGAGGATAGTATGTGTGTTTTATGCTTGCTCGTTCGTTGGTGTGGATAGTATATTTGTGTGTTTTATGCTTGCTCATTCGTTGGTGTGGATAGTATATAATATGTTTTTTTCTCATCCCGATTGTGTGGATGGTATGTTTGTGTGTTTTATGCTTGCTCGTTCATTGGTGTGAATAGTATATTGTGTGTTTTATGCTTGCTCGTTCGTTGGTGTGGATAGTATATTGTGTGTGTGTGTTTTATGCTTGCTCGTTCGTTGGTGAGGATAGTATATCATATGTGAAGTGAGTGTAAGGCATGTTTTCCTTCACGTCCGTGCTTGAAGTATATAAAAGCATAGCGTTCGTCATTCGCGCCATTCTACACAGAATAAAAAGGAAAAGAAAAATGGATTTAATCAACAAGTTAAGAGATAGTTGGTGCTGGATGGTAGATGCAGTCTATGTAGTGGAAAAACTTCAAAAGGAGTGGAGGTTTGAAGTCAGCCTAGACTTTATGGCGAGACTCAAAGCAGCAAGTTATCATTTGCAAATGATAATAATGGAAGAAGCGGATAAGTTGAGAGGTTTCAACTATCCAAAATATGTGAGAGTAGGAACCTTGAAGGAGATTTTGGATATTGTAGTTGAATTGGAATCTTTTTTGGAAGGTATCTTCTCTTTAACAGAATGGTCTTTTGTCAAAAAAGGCTTAGACAATATCAAGAAAGCGGAAGACCTAATGAGAAAAGTACTGAAAGAAGAAGTGGAAAAGATCAAGGAAACGTGGAAGAAAGAAAGAAAGGACAAAGAAAACCAAAAGAAGAAAGAAGAGCTTGAGAAACTAAATCAGAACTGGATGAAAATCCAACAAAAATTCAGAGCTCTCGGACATCCTGACTGGATGCCCGAAGAAGAAAAGAAGAAAGGAATTATTCAAAAAGTCAGGACATGGTGGAAGAACTGGAGAAGATAAAAGAAGAAGAACCCAAAGGCCCTTTTCAGGACCACTTCCAATGCCTCGAAAAGATCTTAATTTTCATTTTATCTCCACCCTAAACGAATATATATAAAACCCTTCCTCTACTAAAAAAAACACGAACGCTCTTGATTCGTGTTTGTCTATAGCCCTCTCTCAGGTAGCTTGACGTCACAGTACTTCTCTTTTTGCTACAGTGTTACCAGTGTGACGTCATGCCACCTGTCGCTTATCGCTCTACAAACCCACAGTCTCCTAGTCACCGCTCTACAAAATTTCCATTGTCGCTATACAGGCCCAGGGTGTTCTAGGCCCTCTACTCCATTTTCCATTGTCGCTATACAGGCCCAGGGTGTTGTAGTCCCTCTACTCCATTTTCCATTGTCGCTATACAGGCCCAGGGTGTTGACCTACTTCTTGGGGCTATACTGGCCCAGGGGGGGTCTGTAATGCTAATTCCCATTGTCGCTACGGTAACCCACTATACTACTTAAGCGGCAGTCTGGGCCACTGTTTGTGTAGCAACAATTGGACCCAGAGAAAAAATACCTTGGCTCAGCTTTCATGAGGACCAAAGGTAAAATGAAAAGGTCGTGTGTTATGGTCAAAATACAGCCTTCATAAAATTCTCAAAAGTGGTTGAGATAGCCCCAAGAAGTAACGACTGTCTCAACTTTTCATTGTCTTTTATCTCCATGAATGAGGGGTCTCACTAGATGAGAGACAGACAAGTTCTCTTGGTTTGAGCGAATTCCATCCTGAGATAGTGCCTGCTGAAATGCCAGCTTAGCCCCTACTAGGGAGATAAAAGATGCTCCTACCTAATGAGGAAAAGAAGTTTATTGTGATCGTCCCCAGCACAGATGTGACTAACACTCTGATCTCGATTGGAGATCTAGCCAAGGCTTTTGCTAGGAAAGCATAATTAGGAAAACAGAATCATAATTCACAGGGAATCCTATCATCCCTCTTCTATTGATAAAACGTGTAGGTAGCTTATTCTCTGTGCAGGCACTACTGCTATTAGAAAGGTGGTTTTTGGAGCAAGGTTTTCGAATGAAGCCTCAGTGAAAGGTTAGTAAGGTTTTTTTTAACAACACCCACAAAACACGAGAGTTTCACTCTTGGCACTAGAGAGTGAGATGCTGGTCTTTGAAGCTTGAAGTGGAGAATTGAAGAATGTTTTGATGGGCAGCCATATAACTTTGATTGTGGAGACCAAACAAGATCTCGCCTTAAAAATGAAGAGTAGGAAAATCTGCTACTGCAGCAAGAGAGAGTGAGCTAGGATGAACGTGTTTCCTAGTACTCCAATCACACAAGAGTTTCCACTTTGCATCAACGACCTTTGATGTAGAACGTCTCAGGGCTTGGATGATGCAGTCAGAAACCCTTGCTCGAAAACCTTGCCTGGCACATAGGTCACTCCAAATGAGCTAAAGATGACTGTGGAAAATCTGAGGATTGGTATGAAACAGAACAACTTTGTGTTGCAAAAACAATTTATTCCAGGGGTAATACCGCTAGGTCAATCAAAAGGTCGAGGAAGTCGTTGAATTAAGACCTGTGGGTCACAGAGACGACATCACGATAATCTGAGCTGTGGATGTCCTGACCTTGTTAAGTACCCATGGAATCAATCTCAAGGGAGGAAATACATAATCGAACAGTCTATCCAACATCATGCTGAAGGAGTCCACTGCTAAAGCCTTTTGGTCTGGAACTGGAGAAATGTTACTGGGAGCTTGTTGTTTAGTTTCACTGCAAACAGGTCCATTAGAGGTTTCTCCCATACAATTAACATAAACTCTGCAACTGTCTCGATGTAGAGACCATTACAAGGACTACCTTGCCTGTTCTGGACAAACTGTCTGCAAGGATGTTTTCTTTCCTGCAGTGATGAACCCCTAGTGTAATCCCTTTTTACTCTGTCCAGTGTCGATGGTTCCAGACTAACACACAGAACAAAGGAACACGAGTACCTTCATGTCCTCCGAGGAATGCAACCACTGATGTTTTATCTCAGGAGACAATGATGCAGTGCCCCTTAACATAATCTTTCAGGGCCAAGAACACAGTCCAACACAGTTGTTTTTGTGTAGAAGGCTCCCATCCATGGACCTCCTTCGAACTCTGAGCCCTTCCCCTCTGTGAATCTGATGCACTGGCTATACAGAGAGGAGTGGAGTTTGGTGGTACACAGAGGAATTCCTATTAGAATCTTGCCGAGGGCAACCTTTCAGTATACAAAAATATGAATATTAAACCCTGATACAACTTAACGATAACTAAAAGTATTTTGTCTTCAAGGGAGCATTTTTTCCATGTCTGATTGAAGATGTCTTAAAAACGAACGAGGACATGCTATTACTTGTTTCGATGATATAGTTCGGACTGAGTCAATACATGTTCTAGGAATTTGTATACTGGAGCAAGAATGCATCTAACAGGGACAAGATTTTCCATTACGGAAAGAGCAAGTTTAAAAATGGTGAGAGACAAGGTATTATGGATATTAACATGGGTTTTATTGATTTTAGTAATGCTGGACATATTTTGTCCACAAAAAAACATAATTCATTTCGAAGGTATATGAGAAGTTTAAAGGTTTCTCTACTATTTACATCAAGGTAACTTGAAAGTCTTTGTGCTTAGGTGCATTTTCTCGAATTTGGTTCAATTGCTATATATTTTTTGGTGTCAGTAAAAGCTTTTCACATTTTTAGTAATGATGGCTTTATTTGTTAGTTGATCAAACTTAAAGGTAAAATTTAAAAGGTTTTTTTTTTTTTTTTCTTTTCTGGAAAGGTATAAAGGTTGGTTTATTGTTAGTAAATGTTGCCATATTTAGTGGATTGAATGGCATTTCTTCAAAACTTTAACCCTTCACCGCATATAAGCACTTTTGGATGCCTCCATGCATTCTCATGGAAGCACTATTGAATACCTCCATCTGATTCGCATACAAGCACATTTGGATTCCTGTGCATCATCCACATGGAAGCACATTTTGATGCCTATAGTAAACATTAGCCATTTCAAGCTGGTTTTCTTAGCACCAACTCTGGGGAAATAAAACCCTATTAGCAACTACAGGCACTGAGGTAAATGGCCACTGTGTGACATCACACAGCTGCTATTTAAGATTGTCATAATCTATTTCAAGTAACTGGATTTGATTCTCCATTAACCAAAATAGAGACTGTGGATTCCGTTAGTACTGTCTCGAGTTTGGATGATTAGAGTTATGTGTTACGGGTACAAAAGTTGCAAACAATAACATCCAACACAAAGCAAATTCCCAGCTATTTGTAATGTTCATCCAAGTTAGGGCTCAAGACGACTGCCCTTTACACAGAACAGATTGGTAGTTTTACACCAGAGCAATAGTTTATCAAAACTGCAGAATGGAGGCAAAGTCTGGATTCATTAACAGTATAAATTCTTGCCTTTACAGTGATGACAAATACACACTCCAGGTCCAATGGGTCAGAATCTTACCAGTATCAGATGTGTGAACCATGTAGAATTTGTTTCTAACATTCCCAATCTGACCGCTTAAAATCCTTTAAACTAAAACTACCATATACACCCATGTCTCTTGTCTTAATGATAATCAATATCTATACAATAAATTGGAGGGAAATGTTAAGCATTAATATCACGTCAACACCTTCCCCCTTAAGAGAAAACTTTAGTTTTCGAACAAAATTATAAAGGATGGATAAGCAAGATTGAAGAGTCACTATTTGGCTGCATACAGTTCTATGCAATTACTTTACTTCGCGAAATATAAAAGTTCTAGCATCGCCCTGGCAATTAGAGTTCTATCAAATAATATACAGTACAAGCATTCAATGACTCGCTAAATATTTCCATATTCCGAATACAACATTTAGCACAACATCTAAAACAAAAATTTTGGATTCACTTAAAATCAAACTGATCTGCATTACGAAAGTACTTAATTAGTACACAAGATATAAGACATCACCACATGGGTCTTAATTCAGATATGTCCAACAAGAATGAACACTAAAACACAATCTTAGACTCCTGCAAGTGACCATCCATCAGCACAAGCATTCTCTGCTCCCCGACGGTGTTTGATCGTGAACTCGTATGGTTGCAGACACAAGGACCATCTCAGACTTTTCCTTGGTTGAGTTCGACAGCTTTTTGGTTGCTCTTGTTCCTTCTTTTTACCCTTTTGGGTGGGGAAAATCGTCATTTCTGTGACATAAGTTTATTCTTCTTTCTCTAAAGTCGTTGGACATTTTTTCTTCATGTAACCCGTGTAAGAAGAAGACTGACTTCATATTCTTCAGTTCTGCTTTTTCTATTTCCAGAATCCTTATCCCGTTTTTATTGAAGTATAGGGATATATGTCCATTCTAGCATTTGTGACTTTTAGTTGGAACTTTTTTTTCAAACATTTCAATTGTTGCCTGCAGGGGTATTTCTAGCGGCAAGTCTGATAGGTCTAGTTCTCTCTTTTTTTTTTTTTTCTTGGGGGGGGGGGGAGTATTTTCAGTAATATTTGTGATGGTTCTTTTATCACTGCTGTTTCCCCTCCAATATCCATTTCTCCGTACGGGATTATCGGCTGTTTTCCCAGTGGTCTTAAAATATAGCCTGTTGTTCCCTTTCTATTTAGCCCGTCAGTTGATTTGGTAAAGTCTTTGTTTACCCATTTAACAGCGTTCATCAATAATACCACTGAAGGTCTTCTCTCCAAGGGAATTCATGGTAAATCTATTTTCTGGGTGCCCTCTATATAAGCTCATTCTAGGAACGAGCCTTCTGTTGTTTCCGCTCTTCTTGTTTTGAAATATTTCTCCAAATCTGTAAGCTCTCTGCAGTATGCCATCTTGCACGTGCAGCACGATTATTTCAGTTGAGTTTTAGTCTTGTAGTCTTGTAGTTTTGTTATATTTTTCTATATCATGTTTAAACATTAGGGAAAGTTTGCAACAAGCACTATTGTTCATATATCAATTCAAGTCTGTAACAAACAATGATGTTCATACCTCTATTCAATTCTATTATTGTTCATTGACCGTTACATCTCAAAGTATGTTGTTAAACGATAATTATGTTTGGTCATACATGACACTGCCTGCTCAACTTACTGGATTATATGTGCAGTTAAAGTGGATATCAACGACATCAAAGACAAGTGCGACTGGTGTGAATGCAGCGTTTGATGAAAGTTCTACTAGTTTTAGCTGGTTATGCAATTTAAATGTTTCAGCCATTAGTCCTAAAATAAAAATCAGTTAACTATTTTCGATGAAAATTTTTTAAAAACGAACACTTAAATGGAGTATCTTAAATGGAGACAGAAATAAAATGATAAATAGGTTCAGTTCCATAGCTATGCAACTCCATGTTATTATTTGCTAACGTAGATTAGACTATACCGTTCACAAGTACCAACATATATCTTTTGTTTTGTTCTACATATTTTATTGCCATGAAGATCACATGTGTGTATACAGAGCAAAAGGATTTGACATAAGTTTTTAAACTTACAAGTTTTACTCTATTATATACATAATTAATGAACATAAAGGCACGAGGTCTGGAAAAAGTCAAGACAGTTTACATACATACATATAATTAAGCGAGAGGGATAAAAGAAGGATAAAAACAGAGTGGTAGTGATTCATGTGATAGATGTAAAATTTTAAATCACACACAAACAGTAAACATATGTTTCTGAATCTTTTTCTGTTAATAACAAATTTCTGCATTTCTTTTGTAGCAAAATGTGTTGTTTTTTTTCCTACAGTATAAAGTTCACTACTAAATAAAAGTGTATCAGAATCAGTATTGATTACTGATAATCTGCGATAAAGTTCATTTCTTGTTTCATTAAATATTCTGCATTAAAAAAAAAATGATGGCCATTTTCTGTTGGAAATCCATACGAGCAAGAAGGATTACCAAATGCAAAATAACTTGGCGCAAAAATTGTGTGCTTGTCTACTTGCCATACGGTTCTTTTTTCTAAATAAGCCATGTCCTCTGTATAAATGCTTCAAACAGCTAGTTTTTGAGCTACTATACAATGGGGTATAGGTACAAGAAGACAAGAGGATAGTCTGAAGAGAGAAAACATTAAAGATGCAAGAAAGAAAAAGTAAAGAAGTTTGGAGCAGAAGAGATTATGAAACAGGAATATTGTAAGAGTGTAAGTATATAACAGGTTTACATATAGATCTTATAAAACTAGTTCCATTAATTTACTCCATTCCTGGAATTTCTCTTACATTACAGTATTTTGATCTCCATTACTGCCCATTACCGTACATCACTGTATTTAGGGAAACCGTCCTAAGCGGCGTCGACAACAGACCCATTGTCCTTATTGCGCCTTATCCACTGGGCAGGCACTGGCGGGAGAGCCTTCAAAAAGCACTCATCTGCTAAACACCTATGCGGATCACGACTGTCAATGACCGTATAGAATGCTGCTCTATACGCGCCATCAAACCTCTGTATGTTTCGTTATCATCCCTTCTTATCCTAACTAACTGGCTAAAATATTCGTGAGGTCTTTTTCCAAACCTATTTATCAGGGCCTTTCTTAGCTCAACATAGTTCTTGCTTGTTTGCTGTGCTAACTCTCTTGCCTCTGCTGTTAGCAGCGTTCTCAGTTGCAGGGTTTTCATTTCTTCGCCCCATTTTGTATGATCAGCCACATTCCGAGAGAAATGTAAGAATTTTTTTTCTTTCGCTTGTTTGTTTGAAGTTTGACTTTGAATGGGAGGCTGTCATTCTTTTTATCTACGTCTTTCTGATGTTTCACTCTTTCTATCGCTAACTTCAGCTCTTTAGGTTTAAGATTGTGCTCCATTCGCAACTTCACCCTTTCACGCTCTAATTTTTGTCTTTCAATTGCACATTCTCTAACTGCAACCAGTCGTGTTCAGTTTGCTTGTTGGTGTCCTTGGATGTTTTTAGTTTGCTCTGTGTTTTCTCAAGTTTTCTTACAGGGTGCTCTTCCTCTATATCCATGTCAACTGCTTCTTCATCATTGAGGTCTCCTTCAATATCTATAAAATGCATCAATTTTGTTTGTTGTTTCCTTCTGGTTCTATCCCTTGCAATGGTGTGCTCTTCAACAATCGTTCCTCCTTCCTCATCAATAGTGCTACCTTGGGTCGCCATTTTAATACTTATCAAGTTTATCCTTGGCTTAACAGGAATCACATGCACAAAGTTTGAGTATATCCAACAGCAATTTGCAGCTCCACTACTCAGACAAAACTTTGGTACTTGTGCTGTTTCAATGTTACTGTCAAATTTCCAACAACTTTACTATCCCACCGCTGCCACCAAAACTTTTACTGGGTACAAAAGTTGCCAACATCCAACACTAAGTAGATTCCCAGCCAATTTGTAATGTTCATCCAAGTTAGGGCTCAGGACGACTTCCCTTAACAGAGAACAGATTGGTAGTTTTACACCAGGGCAATAGTTTATCAAAACTACAGAATGGAGGCAAAGTCTGTGTTCATTAACAGTATAAATTCTTGCCTTTACAGTGATGACAAATACAGACTCCAAGTCCAATGGGTCAGAATCTTTATCAGTATCAGATGTGTGAACTATGTAGAATTTGTTTCTAACATTACCATATCTGACTGCTTAAAATCCTTTGAACTAAAACTACCCTACACACCCATGTCTCTTGTCTTAATGATAATCAATATCAATACAATAAATTGGAGGGAAATGTTAAGCATTAATATAACGGCGACATATGACTGAAGACTAGAACAAGTCAGATATAGACTCAGAGATTAATATAGGCAACACTGATTTTTGGTAATTTATCAAATTCAGAAAATTTAATGATACAAATGTACTCAACGATTAGAGGTCGAGTAAAGAGCAGCTGTGGTTGGTCAGAGATTCATGGACTTGACTTGGTTCTCTCAAGATTTTAAAGCATATAAAATTGAATGTCCATGAAAAATAATTACACAACTATAAAAATAAGATTTTACTCTTAAAACACTCTATATATGTACCAATAAAGGTTGAACTTTACTACAATCCTGTAAAATTGTACAGGCAGGCCTATTTGCGTAGTCATTTAGGTAATGTATGTTCTGTTTATAGTGCATTTCATTGCATGTCTTTTGACACACATAAATCAACAACCTACACTGTGCCAGGTACTAGGAGGTAAAAGGTTATAAGCCCTCAAGCCAAGGCACCTTCAAATTTCTGAATGGTTTTATTGAGTTGTTCAATAATTTTCCCATTTTCATTGTCAGCTGCCAAATCTTGAACTTGACTGGTTTTGTTTGTAGAAAATTTAAAGACCTTCATAACAGAATGTTCTCGGTCAATTTGAAACAGAGAAACTAAAAATAACAAATACTGCCTGACAATCAGACAGATCAGATGCAACTGAGCTGTCTGGTCTTTCATTACAGGGTTCATCTTCAACATTCATCCAATAAAAAAAAAAAAGACAAACAGAAAGGCTCAATTAATTAATCAGTTTTTCAGCATGAATACTGGAACATATCGCTTTAAACGTAAATAGAATGAAGCATGCAACATGTCCTCAACGCATGAAAACAGGTATAAATATAAAAAAAAAATAGTTGGATACATGATGTATAGTTTAAAAGTTTAGTTGTGGCAATATTTATCTGCAAGTTAAACTATGCATTTGGAACTAGTCTACTCAAAAAGAGTCCACCATCTCGAAAGAATTCCATAAATTCAAGACAAGATTTCTTCTCTTCTACAGCCAAGTGTTAAAGCCATCTGTGACATTCCTCCAAAGTTAAAAGATTTTCAAATTTGCCACTGTGGCACCCATACTAGATGAATCAGGGACAAGATTTCAAGATATTCATTGTGGCCACCATATCTGAGGTTCAACTGGCACAATTTCCATTCAAGGGGCACTAGATATAACAACCCATTTTACGAGGCCTTTGCATTTAGGAGTAGCAACAAGGATTTTCAAGACAGCCAACAGACTAGCACCCTTTTCATTTAGCATAGTACAAATGACAACATATTAAACAGTCTTCTAATGACACCAATGTTCATATGAATTTCCACCTATGATGAGTATTGACAAGATTGATGGAGGGGTGTGTGGGAAGGGGTGGGGTAAACTATGCAGAATGGTAGCTGATGGGTAACATCAGAATAATCTGCTGAAAATCCCAATTTAAACAAGCATTTCATGATTTGGTAACACTTCTTTGACAATCTACAAGGTATCAGCATACCTAATTGTTGCTCAGCTGATCTTCTTGTTTCTTGTCATTTCCCTTCAAAACAAAAAAAAAAAGCCTTTGCAAACTGAAAATAATTTATTCAACCACAAATTTGTATAGTCAGCTTATTTTCCATTTCAGATGCTTGCCCACATGATTCTGAAACTCTATTAATGTAGAAATGAATATGTCAGAATATCTTGGAAAAGTTCAACAAAAATAATTACTTTCTGTCCACACAACTACATAACCGAATTATATTTCTGCACTTTTTTATTCATCTTTTGAGATTTTCTTAAAATGAGTGATCACGTTTCAAAGGTCTGTGGTTAGCCTATTCCTCCGAATACATGAAGTGTGAATTTTGCTTTGAGAACCGATTCCATTTCACAATCAGCTTTTTATGAAGGCACAACTGCTGCAACTATGGCCCATCTCAATAGATTCAGGAATTAGTTTTCAGTATATATATATATATATATATATATATATATATATATATATATATATATATATATATATATATATATATATCCAAAACAGTTTATACAAGGCTCTAACCGTAGTCAACAACAGCATCAGCATGCCGCCGCTTATTTCTGCATCTCCGCTTTCAGTTAAGATATTTTATCGTCCCTACTTTTTTCCTTACCAGATTATCTTTCCGTCTTGCTGCCTTTCCTTCAGAAATCATCTTTTGTTTCAATGACACTCTGTGTGTTAATGGCCGATTGATGGATCAATTTAACTATATCCCTCCAGGCAACAATTCACACCTCCATAGTTTCTACAATACTCCAACAGATCTTCTTAATCAATTAGGATTAATCGAGATAAAGGAGAAATGGCAAAAAAGGCAAACTGATCAACCCAACTAAAACACAAAAAATAAATCATACACCGAGTATAACAAATCGCGGGAACCACAAATAATTTGTGTAATTCCCCCCCCCCCCCTGATGAGGCTGAACTAATTTTAAGAGTTGCTCGACTCTGGTTTATTTTAGCAAGAAACTTGTAAACAGCATCTATCCGCACTGCCTTTCAGATTCACACCATTTTCGTCATGGATGAACTGATGGCACAGGAGATCTTTTAGCGAGAACCCCACAATGCAACCATCCATTCAGGAGTTGCAACAAGATTTTCTACAAGGTCACATTGGATGTCCAAGTGGAACCATTTTCAATTAAGTCTAATAGACATCACAAGAACTCTTATGATGAAAACCCCCAAGTCAACAAATATGACCTTTCGTTTAGGTGAAGCAATGAGAAAATATGACCTTTCGTTTAGGTGAAGCAATGAGAAGATTTCAAGGAAGTTGCTGTGGCACCATTTTTACCTAGGACCAACTATACATCATCATATGACTTTTTACCTAGGACCAACTATACATCATCATATGACTTTCAGTGAAACATGTCCATGTTAATATGACAATCCATTCAGGTGCCTCAAGACAACAACATTATCAAGAAGGCCACAATGGCTGCCTAAGCAGATTTCAGATCAGCACTATTTTCATTTAAAACCAACTATACCTTGCAAAAAATCTCTGAAAAGAATCTCCAGGAACTCTGGACAAGACCATTTCTTCCATCAATTGCCAAGTGCTGAATGCATCTCCAAATATTCCTCAGCAATGACATGAATTTCAAATTACTGCCGTGGTGGACATGTTAGATCTAAGATTGACTTTTTCATTTAGAACCAACATTGACAGAGGTCCTTTGGTACAGGCCTCATGTCAATATGCCCATCCATCAGGAGGGAGTAGTGACAAGAAGACTGTCAAGACAACCAATAGTGGATGTACAATTGGCACCATTTTCATTAGGATCAACTAGGTATCACAACAAGTCCAATGGAGAAAAAAAATAACATGTCAATATGCCATCCATTCGGAAACAGTAGAGATGACCATATTTTTCAAGATGACCAACATGATGGCAGTCGGTCAGTTTGAATCATTTCATTTTGGACCACTCTTCTGCTGAAACACCCCCCGCCCCCCCTCCTTAAAATGGCTCTATTTAGAAGTACACCACTCCCTCGATAACTCGCGCACAACGGGGTCCAAAAACATCGACCGCGTTATAAGCGAGGGCGCGAGTTATCGAGGGACCTATACCAAACAACAAAACTAACAAAGGGATCGACGTAGAGACAAAAGGGGGGTGGGTTGGGTTGGCATGTTAGTGTTGAATACTCAATTAATAATCGTGCTAAGATTAACTGTGAATAAATATCTCTACATAGCGGTGTACTTTGTTTATTTTTTTCCTCACAGAGTAACATTAATTTCAGGATAACTTACAGTATATTGAGGAGATCATCAAAACATTATTCCACATGGTTTCGGTTCTCTTAACACATGTACGACTTCGCACATTGTGTACTACGTCACAAATTTTTGTGCTAAATTGGATAAATTCTAGTTTTATTGTTTGATCCAAAGTAGACTTTTTTTTTTTTACAAAAGATATACACTCATTTCGAAGAAACAATGTCGATCGAACGATGGGTAGATTTGATTGCGGTAGAAGTAAAATGAAAAAAAAAATTTACAAGGGTTAACCATTACCAACAAGTATTTAATGGGTCTACAAATTTAAAATAACGTAAATTAGAACACGATAATACTTGCAGTTTGTGACACGTTTGACAAATATCACTTCAGATTTTGAAAACATCTGTTCATTTTATTTTTATTTTTTTTTGTGTTACTCTTTGATTTTTTTGCCGCCTCTGTGTATTGTTCACGGATGATTATCTCTCTGAGCTGGTATGGATAATTACATGCGGCTTCCTGATTCGCTGAGCGTATTTCTCCCGACAATGAATTTTGTTTAATTCTATGTCGGCGCTGGAATCTCCAAAGCCATCCACGGCTTGCCCTAAAACGAGATTCATTCTCCATACTTTCTGCCATTTTTTCTGCTTGGGCCTTGAGAATTGTTCCAGAGATGGGAACACCTTGTTCACGTTGCTGTGTGAACCATGCGTACACAGCATCATCTAATTCAGTATCGTTTGCAATCCGTGCTCGTTTTCATTTGATCCCATTATCTGAATCAACATCATGTAAATAATCCCAAAGTTTCTGCTTATCCTTAAGCCAACCTCTAAATGTCGACTCAGCAATTGTTTAGTTCATTGCAAACGTTGGATCTCGCTTCGCCATTATGAACCCTATCTATGATGCACAGATTTTCTGTCATTGAGCGGGTTCGCGAGTTATCTGGGCGCGAGTTATCGAGGGAGTGGTGTAGTGGCAAAAAAGATATTCAACATGGCCACCTACATAAACAAGATTGGCACCATTTTAATTCAAGACCACCATCATAGGAAGTCTTCTGATGTAAACCCCATCCTGATTTGACTTTCCATTTTGTGATAGCAACTTGATTTTCAACAGACCTGCCAACCCTGATGAAACCATCTCAGTAAGGCAGTAAATTTTGTTCAGCAAGTTTGACCAGTTTTCAGTAAGGTGTAACAAAATATCATAAACTGTTATCGTAAAGCTGGAAAACATAATTAAAAATTAAGTATTCAAAACATGCAGCGATGGTAAACATTGTGTTTAACTGAAAAGTTGTAAAGTACCTTATTTACTACTAGTACAGTTGCAAAACTTCAGTTCCAAACCCTATGCAGCTCAATGGCTTGTTGCTATCTCTCAACTTGATATAATTCTTGGAATTTGTTCATTTCACAAGACGAGACTTGTATCTCCTGCCATGAGACATACTCAAATTGGCATGTTATGTCCAATAAACTAATTGTGTCCCTTCCAGGTTTTATACACAAAATCTGGATATTACTTTTTATTTTTCTGTGTTGATTATTTTCCCTTTTGCCTTCAACATGCATCGCTTGCTGGATGCAAGTTTAAAAAAATTCAATAATCAACAGTTTGATCATGCAGATACTTTGCAAGAAAATATTGGCATTTTAAAGCTTCCGAGGTACCGCTGTAAAGTTAGTTTGGTTCCCTGACTGATTTCACTAACTCAAATATGGAACCCAGATCCGAATCAAACTCAGATGAACCAATTATCCCAGAGTTTTCACCAAGAACAATTTTACCTTAGTTCTTACATTTATGCTGCAAGTCCATATTTTAAGGGTTATTTTCTTAAGACTTGCTGCAAAGGGTTGTCAGGTCCATTTCAAGATGGCTGCCTTTGTGGCATGCTGGTTGTCAGATTGGCACCCTTTCCACTTAGGATCCATCTTTGCTAGCCTCAACCTATCTAAACCTTCACAGATCAATATTTCAGTGCTTTGTCCTAGCAACATCTATTGGATTTCACAAGTTGCCTCCCTTAACATGTAATGCAAACTAACCAATACCATGCAACTGCAATGCACTGTACATTGACCAAAGATGATTTTTGTTGTTGTGGGTTCAACGCTATTTTTCTGCACACAATTGGGTATACATAGCGGCTGGGACAACTTGTGGATGAAAAACCAGAGTAAACCTCAAGCAAGAACCACAAACTCAAGGGAAGCTACTTTTAAGCTTACTCACGTACCCTATTTGCCCAATCCCAAGACAAAGCGATGAGGGCAGAGATTATATGGCAGTGATCATCAAAGGAGAGCGCTTGGTACCACTGGACCAAGTGGGGACCCCAAAAGGTCTTTGAAGATGGCCACTGTGGCAACCATACTTAAGTTAGATTGGAACTCTTTTCATTTATAATCAATCAGATCACATTTGGTGAAAACACCATGTCAAAATAACTTTCCATTCAAGTGGAGCTGTGACAAGATTTTCAAGATGACAATAGTGGTGGTAAAATTTTATATAATCAGACCAATTTTCATTTTGGACCTGCTAGACATCATAGGAAGCCTTTTAGTGAAAATCACATTCTGATATGGTCATCCATTCATGAAGAGTAGTAGTAAGATCAGTGCCATTTTCATTTAAGACCAACTATACATTGTAACAAGTCTTTTTGTGAAAACCCTATAAGCAACAACAAACTTGTGCTAGCCTACGGATGATGAACAGACCATCCCAATAAGCTCTCCTGGTCTAAGACTAGAAGAACTGAAGAAAAAAAAAGAAAAAAAATCCATGTCGATATGACCAGGAGCAATGACAATAATTTCAATATGGATGTTAAGTCCATACTGGATATCTGAGCAGCACCATTTTCATCCAAGACCACTAAACCTTGGGATGAGTGAACATGTGTCAAGTTTCATCAAATCCTACAAGTAGTTTAGGAGTAGTGATAACGAGCTTGTGCTAATGGATATTCGGACATCAGATGTCAGATGATGGACAACAGGTCATTTCACAAGTTCACCAGTATAGCCACCAAAAATTAGTTTTCTATTTAAAGATTTTTTTTTTTAAAATAAGAAACAAATTTTATCACTGACATAGTTTATTTAACTCATTTTTTTTAAAGATACAGATCTTTTCAAGATATAAAAGTGAAGGATTGTGTGAACAATTTGTACATCTTGGAATAACACATGACATGCATGAAAATGAAATCTGGTGCAAGTACCTATTAAAATGATCAGAGAGAGAAAAATTACAACATCTGAGAGAGGTAACTTCATTATAGTAAAGAACGTTGACATTTGCCAGACTAGCTTCAATTCTGACCCTACCAAAGGCAATATTAAACAATCATATCTGAGGCATCTTTTCAAAATACAAGGATGGTTTTTTTTATTTGGCACTACTAAATGGAAATTCAAATAATGCCAGAATCAGCAATGCCCAGAAAACCAAAACTGCATTGCTACATATGCAGAAAAACTGATGCCTCCCATCCCATTCATGCATCTGAATGAATTTTCTGGAAACTCTTCTTTCTTTCATTGCTGATGCAGTTTGCCTGTACTGTTCATAAACTGGCTTCCCACAAAAGGCTTCAAATTTTCCATATAAAAAGAATCAAATGAAAGTGTAACACAATGTCCAATCAAACATATTCCTGCAGAGGGCGCCTACTTCGAGGTCATCATCGTCACAAATTCTGGAAAAGAAAGTGCAAATACTTTTAATTTAAAAAAAACAAAAAACCGAAATATTGCAATTCAGTACTATCATAAGTTTAAGTTTCAGTACAGCAAAACAAATTATTTTCATGCAATGAATGAACCGTAACAAGAAAGAATCTTACTGCTCTTGCAGAAAAAAGCTCACCCCTACTCCTCTGTGGAACAGAAGTTTTTACACTATACAGTATGTGATGGAATACATTGTCTCTGCAATGCAATGCCTTCGGTCAGTTTCTGGACTAATACAAGGACCATCATTCCTGTGAAAACCACATCTTACAACTCACTGTTCAAGGAATATTGGGTGTGGAAATGGAAGGACACAGACGGAGTTCCGAACCTTGCGACTCGCTGCAATTTGCCTTATTGGATAACAATGTAATCAATGATAGATTTCTTTACTGTTTGCTATGCAGGAATGTATGGTACAAAGCACTGTCACCACCAATATGAAAACTGTATGGACATGTTTCTAACAGGCTTTAATGCTGTTGTACATGAACAGGGCATTTATACAACAGCTCTAAAATCATGTCACTTAATTCTTCATAGTATTCTACATCTTCACTCGGCAAGGTTTCAATATGTTAATCCTATCTACAACTTGGTGGATCGAGCAGATATTTTTGTGGCATGTCATAGTGACATTACTGGATTTCACAAGTTACCTCCCTTAGTAATGCCAACTAACCAAAAGCATATAACAGCAGTGCATTGTACATCAGCCAAAAATGGTGGAGGCCATCGACTTCAAAAGGATACTTTGTAAGTTTAACATCGAAAGTATGACTATGTACCAGAAAGAAGACATTACTGGTACATTCGAGTGGAAGGTATTTGTACAAAGACATACCAGCAGTAGAAAATCGTTTATTGAGGAGTCCAGTCAAGTTATGTGCTACCTTGTCTCAATCATGCAAGAACAGTGTTCAAATCTGAACAACTCTGATCTGATGCAGTGGCTTGCTGCTGCATACAATGAAATTCACAGACCCTAAGTGCAGAAATATGTCAATCCACTAAGGTGTAGATCTCAAATTCATAAGTAAATTACGGACTCCTAAGATATGATTGGTCAATAAAATTTAGCTCCATTGGTCAAATTCAGGCCAGATTATCTAGTTAGGACTGTGATTCACAACGTTAAGTACCCATTTATATTGTGCTAAAAGGAATTCGCGATGTACCGACATATGGATGGCAGCAAAGAATTGCACTTCATTCTACTGTGCTATTTGCAGATTATGCTCTTACCTTGAACTCTCATGATACAAGAGACATGTTCACCAGACACACATGCCTCAACATCAACATGGTACGATTAAACCAACCATGGTTTAATACAAGTTGTAAACAGGCTCCACAAATAGCTCAACAAAGAATGAAAATCCAACCCTGACCAAGTATCCTCATCTCTGTTCTCATACAAAATTTGGTTCTGATCAATCAAGTCCATGAAAAAATTGACAGCAGACACTAAGCTCAGGACACAGAGGTTGGGAGGAAATGGGCCACACTGTATGCCTCTCCAGAAAATATTGGAAGAGCACAATAAAACCGCTAAACAAAGCCACAAGAAAACTGAAGTTTAAACTTTTTTTGCAGGCTGAAAACAGACCTTCCAACCCTAACAAGATTGTCTCTGTAAAAGGCAGGTCATTTTTTGCCCAAAGTTTTAACAGTTTTCAGCAAGGTGTAACAAAATATCATGTGCTGCTATTTTCAAGTTGGAAAACGTGTTTTTAAAAAGTCTGGTATTAAAAACTGATGCATTGATGGTAAACATTATGTTCATCTCAAAAGTTTGTAAAGTACACATACACCTTCAGTTCCAAACCCTATGCAGCTCAATGGCTTGATGCTATCTCTCAATTTGATGTACTTCTTGGAATTCTTTTCATTTTACACGATGGCAATCGTTTCTCCCGCCAGACAACATTCTCATATCAACACATGATGTCCAATAAACATAATTGTGTCTGTTCTTGCTTTTATTCAGAACAACCTGAATATTCCTTTTATTTCTTCTGTACTGATTATTAAAATTTTTTCATGGGGCTTCTTATTTTCTTTCATCTTTAACATGTATCAGTAGCTGGATGCCATTTTAAAAAAAATTTATAATCAACAATTCGATCATACAGATGCTTCGCATGGAAAAATGTGCAGTTTAAAGTGTCAGAGGTACTACTATAAAGTTAGTCTGGTTGTCTAATTCCACTAATTTTAATGTGAAACCCAGATCCAAATCAAACATGGACAAGCCTAGATTTTACGATAACAATCATATTTCCCTAGTTTTCTTTTTATTCCGTCAAGTCCGTATTTAAAAGGCCATATTCGTAAGACTTAAAATTGTAAGGATAGGCAGGTCTGTGAACGTGGCTGTTTTGTCACTGCCACATTCTGATGCTGATATGGTGAGGCCATTCTCCATTCTTCACAAACTACAAAGTGATTCAAGTTGAAATTGGACCAGTAAACTATTGCAAGTCTGTCAGGTGTGAAACTCAAATCATAATCATTGTCATCAGTGTTCACCAATCAGTGATCTCGTCAAGGAAACTAAAAATGCTTGCAGATTTAAAACTAAATAACAAAATCTAAACAAATGAATGAGATCAACTCGGTCTTTAATAATCTCCTTCATAATCTGATGAATGTGCAAGACTTGCCGATTATTGTAGTATCAAAAGAATGCACATTATGGCAAAATATGCACTGGTCTTTTCAGTCTCCTTAAAGGATGCCCGGGTGGCCAAGTGGTTTAAAGCATTCACCTTTACCGCTCACTGCTATCCCATATGTCCACATGGGCCCAGGTCTAAAACACGGCCAAAGCAAGTATGTGAGAAAGTTTGTCAGTAGCGTTTGTGGGTCAGTGGTTCTTCCCCCCCCCCCCCCGAGTTTTCCCAGGTTCTTCCTCCACCATTTATACTGGCCACCATGTATAGTCCATCTTGCACTAATAAATGGCGTTAAACCAAAACAACAAAATACATCAGTCACTTCAAAACACGAAAAAAATGTATCAATACAAAATCTGATGGGCTATCTACTGACCAAAATGTGAAAATCTACTGGTTTGATGTTCTAGTTCTGTCACATGTATGCAGAGGTGCAACTTGTTAAGAGGAATGAAAACTCATTTAAAATAAAAGTTCCTCCATAAAAAAACAAAAAAACAAAACAGAATCATTGAAAAGTATCATAGCAAATATGCATACCATCAAGAAATCGAGACCTGGGTGTTAAACAAATTTCTCAAGTTAGTATGCAAACTTTGTCTATTATATACAGTACAGCTCAAGTAGTTTTTTAATTCTCCCCAAGTTCCATTGGGGCTGTTAAACTCTCCCTGCTTGCTCTATATTGAACCTCCATGGTGGAGGGAAAAAGCCTACAAATTGCCATTCAACTTCCATCACACAGAAGGGCTGGTTGACATTAATGATCAACATTTTCAATAACCAATGCATGAAGAACACCTATGGAAAGACTTAAACTTATAAAAATTAACAATGAGAAAACATCTGAATAATCAATGGTCTTCATGTCAGTAATACAGGAAAATGTTTAAAAGTCTTGTATATTCAATACATGCCATGTATATAAAAGAATAATTGGCTTCCATGCAAAACTTTCATTTACAGTAATTACTGATGTCAAAAATTCATGTGCAATCCCAATTCAGTTTAAACAATGAAGCTCAAGAATTTTATATCACAGTATGTGGATCAATAATAATTGATGGTTATAGGAATTTTACATCTATACTTTATTCAAAGAAATCTGGACAAGCCTAAATTGTGAGTCAACAAGAGGCACATCTTTTGAAGGGAAAAGTTGGGGGCTGGGATTTTCTTTCATAATGGAATTTTTTTCTTTAATTAAAAGACAATTTCTTTACTAAAAGAATCCCTATCCCACCCCCACCCCAAAATGTTCATTTCAAAGCAGCACCGTTGTCAACACAGTGATTAAGTATGAAAAAGAAGTAGGAATGGATAAGGATGTCAATTTTCACTTGGGAAAGATGTAATTATTACATGAAGCCATCCGACTTGGGGTGTCATATCTTAGAGACACACCTATCTAACCGAGCAATTAACAGTGTAAGTTTGTTGGAAGTCCTCAAATGAGAAGCACCTCTCACAATTATGGTCTGCTCTCTTGCAATTCCTTTTCCTGACAAACTGTACAACATTCAAGACTACCAGTTCTCTTTATCCAAAAATTTCTCTCTCTTTATGTCAAGTCAACATTTGGTTAATCAAGTTTACTCATTTAAAGGAAAGATGTGTAAAAATATATATATATATATTGGGATTTTTTTTCCACCCTTTCTTTAAATTATGTATGTATGCATGTATATATATATATATGTATGTGTATATATATATATATATATATATATATATATATATATATATATATATATATATAACCTACTGTACTATGGTTCATTGTTAAGTGCCATATCCATAATCACACCATTGTAAGCAAATCTGCCAAATATCTACAAAATGCCTCAGCATCTAACATTGGGGTGGGGGGCTAGAATGATCATCTGACCCTGTCATACAACCCAAAACAAAACCAGATATACATCAAACAAATCATACATACTTTTTAATTCTGCAAATGGAAAAAAAAAATTATTCCTGGATTGTTTTATGTACCATTTATCCAGTTTTTGTGAAAATAAGCAGTTATGTAGTCAACTGTCTTCAGCAATTGTAGTTAATTTAAATAACGACATTAAACTACTCACAAACTTGTCCATGTTTTGATCTAAGCTCAATTTCTTTAAAATAGAAAATGATATTTACGTAAGTACATTAATATACAAGTAGCAAAGAACCACTTCTCCAACAATAGCACTTTAATGTCAATGTGCCTGCATCAGAAAGATGCATTTAAAAAGAGAATAAGAGAACTGTTTTACCAATCTGATCAAGTATCCATTATAAATAGCAGATGTACATGAAACTTCATCCAATATACAACATGGTCTAAAAAATAATAAAGGCCCCCAAAAGCATGTCCAGGGCATGTAATTAGTTCATGGCCCAACATACTCTCAATGAAACCCTTTAGTGCATCCTTACCTGAACAGTTAATCATGCTCACTGCATGGTGATCATTTGATGCAATTCTGTGAGAATGTATGTGTACAGTGCTATTCAGAGAGAAGCACTGGAAATTCTGGAGATGGTGGAGGGACTTTCTTAATTCTCTCTATCATTTCTCTACTCCCACCACAATGTGCATAAGAAAAAAAAACGATTAGCTGTACTGTATTTATCAAAGAGGCCAAATACTGTATGGCATTTAAATGTGCATTTTTGCTCCAAACATATTGTGACAAATTTTTAACATCAATTTTGCACTAGGCACTTCCATAAAAAAAAAAAAAATGAAAAAAGGACAAGTCAACGAAAATGTCTCAACTTAAAGCTTTGACACCAAACTTGCCCAAAAAACTCTCCAGGCTCCAACTCATACTTGGACTTTCACCATGTCTAGGTTCTGGGACCCTATCTAAAATCTAAACAAAGTATAGCCCATATGCAATAGGGACCTGAGCAAATTATATATCCATTACAATACACAAAAGAAATCAATTACACCTAACTCCCCAAATTTTAAACACAAGATTCAACCTCTCCAAAGCTGCCAGAGATGTGAACAACTTGTATATATTTGTTAGACCTGCCAAGTGACAACCTCCATCGTGTTCCCTTCACTAATATGTTATCAGTTTCTCATTCTAAATGGAATCAAAAATAGAATCCATGTGAGAAAATAATGTTCCAACTTCAAACCCATTTCATTTCTGTGTACTGCAATAACTGATCTATTGGCCAAGTCTTTGGCTCACACACACACACATGAATCAATTGTAACAATGTTCTACTTAACAACAGCACAATCTGAAAACAAGCTAGACCCCTGGGTTTGAAGTTGATGTTAGCACTGACCTACTTTCAGTTTTGATACTGCTAAAAAAAATTCTTTCAAGGGATATTTTGGAAATATCAAATTTTTGTTTCAAAATAAATAAGTTAGTGGACACTGAAAATAGTTTGATATTTGCCAGCTGATGATATTACCAGTCAAATGCTGGAAGTAATGTAAAAATTTATTTTCAGACCCCCATCCCATGACGACTTTAAAAAGTTTCCTTACATTCCACTCTGAATTTTAGAGGTAGCAGCAGCAGCTATAGATTATAATGTCTGTAATGTTTGATACTGTTGTGGAGAACCAAAATACAACAATGCAAGCTGGCAAGACCAAAATATCCATCAGCAGACTGGGATTTAATTATTGTGCATCTTATTTATTGAATAATAAACATTACTTGTATTGCTTCTCACAAATTCGAAGTGAACACAATCATATTTATTTTATTACTGAATCATCCATTAGGGGAAAAAAAATGTGTATTTCAAGTCTGCCGACTGCCTCCCTTTTTCATAGTGACCTTAGCATATCCCCTCCCCCCCCCCCAAGTCAAAAAGTATATGCATCTAATTGAGCTGGTTTAACCCAGTACTTGAAGCGCCAAGTGTATTATATATACTAATCATCAATAATATATATGTTAAAATTATTTTGCAAAAAAAAGTTCACAAAAATTTCATCAAAAGAATTGAAAAGAATAAAATTCCCAAAATTGATTTGTGCGTCTAATTGAGCGATTTAGCCCAGTACTTACAGTGCTTAGTACATTATATATATACAGTCCTACCCGTTTATGTCGACATCCTTGGGCCCGAGGAAATATTGTCGACATAGGCGGATGTCGAGATAAGTGTTGGGGGGGGGGGGTTGGGAGGGGTCTGAAAAAGGTACAAGTTAAATTCATAAACAAGTGGTGACCTGTCAGTGGGTAGCATTTACACTTTCAGAAAACAAACAATGCAAATTTTGATTACATGAAGACAAAACCAGTGTCAAATACACTTGTATATTGACAAATTACATTTTGGTTACCTTTGTGTAATAAAATCCACAATAAAATATTGCATCGGTCACATCCTGATATGAAAAACATTCACTACAATTTTCCTTGTCGGCATAAACACATGGTTGCGTAGTTGTTATTTACATGCTTCAAGTACATGTACTTAAATTGGTCTAGATTTTGGTCAGTCTGTTCCCATCTTACTGAGGCTACCAAGGGGATGGGGCTATTCACGGGGAAATGAAAACCTGTCGACAAGTTGGTTTAAACAGTACGTGTATTTAGTTACAGAAGTCATCATGAAAAGTACATAAAAGCGAACAAGAGATGTGGCTGATATGATTAATGAAGACATAATATTGTATACATTGACACCTGCTAATGAGGTATTAAAAGAAAATGATTCTGACAATACAATATTGTAACAATGTCAGCACAAGTGGTATACATTTAAAATTTTTCACAGACATCTTTGCGAGATGCCCCACCCTCAACTTCCTTAACAGCCAGATATTTAGTTTCCAGAGACTGTAAATTTAATCTGCGTTTTACACTGCCGTTGGTAGCCATCGTAAATATAAATAAAGTTAAAAAGGAAATTTCACAGCACAATAAACTTGTTTTAATCAACGATCACTTTGGAAAATGCAAGAACCGATCAGATTTCATTGCTTTTATTTAAGTCGCCGCGAGAGGTCAACTTTATAGGACCAAACAAAAGCCTGTTTTTTTAACCGACCACGACATTAAAGCCTGGCGGCAAGATCAACTAATTGTTGAATAAAGTACAGGTCAGAACTGGCCGCTTGCCGACATAAATAATTAGGCAGGAAAATTAAAGCCTGGCAGCAAGATCAGCTAATTGTTGAAAAAGTTTGGGTCGGAACTGGCAGCTGGTCGACATAAATGATAAGGCGGGAAAATTAAAGCCTGGCGGCAAGATCAACTAATTGTTCAACAAAGAATGGGTCGGAACTGGCAGCTTGTCAACATAAATGATTAGAAAACAAAGGATTTGTTCAAGCTGGGACCAAGGGGTTCTGTCAACATGTACGTTTATTTTTTTATCTCAACATCGACATAAGCATGACAATTTTGGTAGTAATAGTAGACCAAGGGACCGGGACTTTGCTTTTTTGTCGAAATAGGCGGTTTGTCGACATAAGTGATGTCGATATAAGTGGGTAGGACTGTATATATATATATATATATACACACACACACACATACACACGCAATAAATTTTTAAAAACCTACCTACCTATCCAAATTTTAAAACCAGTGCTACAGGAAATGCACATGGGGGGGAGGAGGGACCTAAATACAATGTATGATACATGATTTGAAAAACTGCCATGCCAAGACAGACTTCCTATGAAGTCTCGTGTACAAATAATTGCAAATGGATGCAATATATCAGATGAGGGATGACTGCATAAGCTTTCCTGGTCTTGCAACATTAGAGAATAGAAAGATTGAAGAACACCCACCCACCACCTATTGAAGGGTTTTTAATGGGTCCAACAAATTCTTGAAAATTTTCATGTTTTGAATCTTGAATTGGCCAACAACTACTTAAAAGATTTTCACCTCTAGCTTTATTCGTCTTTACTGCTGAAGATAAAAGGCATTTTAGTACTTTTCATTTACTAACGCAAAACTCCATGTTCATTTCAAGCAATATCCTGTATCTGACATCACCTTCATAATTCACTTGGCCATCTCCATCTATGTCAGCTTCTCGAATCATTTCATCAACTTCCTCATCTGTTAATTTTTCTCCCAAATTTGTCATTACATGTCGAAGTTCAGCTGCACTGATAAAACCATTTCCATCTTTGTCAAAAACACGGAATGCTTCCCTGATTTCTTCCTCACTGTCAGTGTCTTTCATTTTTCTGGCCATCATTGTGAGAAATTCTGGGAAATCTATTGTGCCATTGCCTAGAAACAAAAAGAAATTCATTTACGCTGTTCCTGAAAAGTAACAAGAAATACAACAGTAACTGGTGGACTTGCACAACAGTATACACACACACACACACACACACACACACACACACACACTAATATCCATGGAAGTCTGAGGATAGCAACTTGTAGCTAGACTGCCTTATAAAGTACAATTTGCATGCAATTTTACTACTATATAATGAATGGCCTGTGTGTGTGTGTGTGTGTGTGTGTGTGTGCGCGTGCGTGCGTGTGTGTGTGTGTGTGTGCGCACAAGCTAGGTGTTGTAAATTTATCAAATCTTGCCAGTAAATACTGGTGTAATAAGGCTGGGTGAACTCTGATTGGGTCTGATGTAAAAATTATTGCCGGTTAACGAGACAAGATAATCGACAATGGTGATATGGCCATCTTCCAATTTTGTTTAGCTCAAGTAGTACAGTAGTACTTATACTGCACTCATCAAATGTTACACTACTCCACAGGCAAAAGTGTCCAAAATAAAATTTGATGCAATGCTTAATGGAAGGAATTGAAGCATCTCATACAAGTCAGTGACATGGTTTTAGTTAAAGGTGCAGTAGTCCAGATGACGAATCTATATACCAAGGTACATGATACAAGGCAATAGCCACTTTTGGAAAGATAGTTCCAACAACTTTCATCTGGCATCACCAGCCATACAAGTCATTCTAGCACAACAATAACACTATTAATTTACACAATCACCAGTCTAACAAAGAAAAAAATGAATCAAAATTCTAAACAAGAGCCATTAAAATTTCTCTTTTCCTTCCAAACCTAAGATTTCCTGACATTTAGTGGTACTATAATGCAAAGGTATGCATTTTAAATCAAATAAGACATCAAGTCACATAATATGGTTACCCTTCCCCAAGTTTTATCAGCAAATCAAAGAAGTTGTTTAGATTACCGTTTCTATTGGCAATTTGGCAAGGACAAAATCTCAAGACAATTTCAGTTTTGCTCACAAAAAAGTCAGGTAACATGGTTACCCTCCCCCTGGTTTTTATCTGCAAGATCACAGTTGTTCTGACTGCCATTTCTCCTGGAAATTTGGCAAGCACAAAATCTCCAGATAATTTCAGTTTTGCTCACAATGTAGTCAAATTTAAAAATAAGTCATACAATTTTTTACATTTTCTTTCCAAATGGTAGTACACCGCAATTAACAATATGCAAGGAAATTTCGATAAATGAAAATGTCACTTACGCCAAGTGGAGGCAGCACTTTAACAAATAAATACAAATTAAATAATTTTTTTTATTAATTGAAATTTATGTTCTAGTTCTATTGTTTAGTTCCTTTTAAGTGTAATTGTCATAAATGCAAAATGTGTCCTCTTGTAATTAAACGTAAAATGTGTCAATCTATCGTAACAGTTATGTCCGCGAGCGTTTCTCTGAGAACCCAGACATGCCTACCCCAGAAAACGTTTTTGAGGGACGCCACCACCAAAAATGAGGGACAGAACATGAAAATGAGGAACACAAGTATGTTAGCGTGAATAAACATAATAAATTCTCTCATAACATCATTAAATACCAGTAATGCATATTTATAATATTTTTGTATAAAACCCAGTACCCACCTATTCACAATATATACAAATATACAAAATTCAAGTCCAGGAAAGACCTTGAAGTTTCCTTGATCATTGCTTCCATCTGCAGAAACAGTGAATGGGCAATTTCCGCATTCTTTCATCTAATTTTAATGTAGTATTGGCCGCTATTTTAACAATATCAGTTCTTTTTGTTCTTCCACACTGAAATTGTTTAGCAATGTCAGAGTCACTAAACATAATTTTAAAAGCCTTTGAAAATGTATCAAGTGTGCTCATAGGCAGATTGAGTTCAGTAATGATATCTACTAACATAACTTGAGCTCTAATTACAGTAGACTTAGGCAGAGAAGATGAAGTTGCACTAGATCCAGCCTATAATAAAATAAATCCAACAATTTTCTTAGAGCATTTAACTTCTTTTTCAAGATCGGAATGCCTTTTTCCTGAAACGTGTATATCGAACATTCCTCCAGACTTTATTGAAAATTCACAATTACAAATGTTGCAGAAAGCATTTGTGTCTGCATTTTTTCTGGCTTCAAGAATTCATACTCAGTGTATTCTTTACGAAAACATTGAAGGTTTTTTTTATGCAAGTTTTTAATTACTTTCATCGACATCCAATTGGTTTTTAGAAGCCATGAATTTTTTGTCCAGAATCAAAACACAACTCAGTGTAAACAGAATGTAAAAGAATCTGTGAATGTAGATTTTTATATCAGAACCGCCTCAGAGCACACGTGTTTGCAATGGCTATTTTAAACCATCGCGCATGCGCAGATATATGATTTCCTGTTCTGGTAGGTGATAGCATATTTTATGACATGCGGTTATTTTATCCCCACTTTTGCGGATTTTCAACACTAAATGTGTATTTGTGGGACGCAAAGGAAAATTTGGGCATTTTGAGGGACTAATACGCAAAATGCGGATGGTAGGCATGTCTGGAGAACCTAATTAGGTGCCGACCACTGTTTTCATAACTGACTTGCTTAAGTATTTGTTGTACTGTTGCAATGAATTAAAAGCTGGCATCCTTTGTATTATCACGTTAATTATGTCTTTGAATCAAATAAAGGAGCTGGAATAAAAGAAAAGTTAAAAGGCACGAAAATCCAACAAACTTAAAATCTAGCAGCCCTGGTCGTATGTCGGGTGAACTCACTTCATTTGATCAATCACTGTTATAAATGTTATTGTGTATGTAACATACACTACCGTAAATTAACTGACTCATTGGTAACTGTGATCAAAGATAGCAAGGCAACCAAGCGAAATGAATACTTCGTAAAATAAAGAGCTTGGTTTCACAGATACGGACCATTGTGGGCAAGCGAGTTTCTGAGACTTCTTGAACTGGCACTTAGCGATATCCTCAGAGATGAGAAGAAGTTTCATTATTACTTCCAATGAAATCATGACATCAATACTGTACTAACTGAACAATACAAAAATGGAGATTCAATGTAGACAATTCTCTCACGAAATAAATTTCTCATGTTTTTGAAAAAATGGAATCTTGTTTGGTGGTGTATCGACAGTTAGTCGAGTTGCCCACTCTTTTGACTCCCGATACGGTAGGATACTATTAAATACCACTCCGAGAACCAGACTCATCAAAAAAACAAAAGGCAGTGACATAATACACAGATGTTTTTTGTGTACACGTGATGGTTGTTGAAACCATTTGGAACGATCTTTCACATATTGGACATTTTGAAAATAAATGTTATTTAAACAGAATAATGAACAACTGCATTAGAAAAAGTGCATTATTAAAAATTATTATCGACATGATCGTAGAATGAGCATTCAGTCATTAAATGGCCCAGTTCCCCAACCCGACCCCCCCCCCGGCTGTTTTATCGATATCTAGGCGAATTTTTAAAATTTTTGGAGGTCCCTTGTAACTTGCGCCCTCGCTTATAGTGCGGTCTATGTTTGTGGACCCCCATTGTGCGTGTGTTAGCGAAGGAGAGGTGTAGTTTGACCTTGTACAAACTTTTCCTGTCCTTGCAGGTACAAAGTACCAATAAATTCACAACCCAAGTGGAATCTCTAATCACACAAGAAAAGTTGCAGATGTTGTTCTATTTTTTCCCCAAACAAAATACTCCCATCGCAGGTGCAAAGGGTCAAGTTTTGGGCAACATAGGACAATAAACTGTGGGAATCCATGACCCCACGCTTATGTGCAACACCAATTAATATGCACCATTATATAAAATGGATGAATTTTATTTCTTTTGTGCTGCTTTTCTCCCCTTATATTTGTTGTTGCTAAAAACACGGCAGCAATCCCAATCATGCAGCCTACATCTCTGCTAAAAATGGTTTCTGAATGATCTCCAGAATCCCACTTTTACCTTATGCAAGTGCCTCTGGATGCCTCTACTCCATTCTCTTAGAAGCACTTTTGGATACCAATACCCGACTCGCATGGAAGCGTGTTTTGACACTTCTACACCATTCTCATGGAGGCACCTTTCGTCGCCTGCTGTAAACATCAGCCATTTGGAGCTGGTTTTCACAGCACCACCTTCTGGGAAAACCCCCTATTAGATACTATATTCATTGACGTGAATGAACTGGGTCATATTCTCCACTTTTCAAAATGGAGGCCACGGATTTCGTTCAGTACTTCTCGAGTTTGCATGATCAGAATCACTACCATGAAAACTTCACTAACTAGAGTAAAAGCTGATACTGATGTAGGCAACAATTAGTTTTTATAAATTATCAAATTCAGAGGATTTGGTGATGTAGACATTGACAAAGAACTTGTAAATTTTGAGTATGAGAAATGACAGCTACATTTGGTCACATGGCTTCACTGGCTTGACGATGAACAGGTTCTCTCAAGATTTTAAAGCTCATAACAAATTGACCTTATGCCAGACGATAGATCGCTCCGCCTACCAAATCACGTGACTTAACCTCCGACAAACATGCAGCATTTGGCAAAGAAATATGTTTCAGTTTAAGTGATATGTTTATTTAATGTAATTTGTATTATTCTTAAAAATATAAAATTACCAAGTTGCATTAATTAAACTGCAGTAGACAATATTTATGTATGTAGTTCAAGTTCGTACATTAATAACCTAAGTGTTTTATTTCAGTAAATAATAACAATCAATTGTAAAGCTGTTTAAGAACTTATTCATATGAAAGGAAACTTGCTCCAAAAGATGCCGATGTATTTAGCAGATAATGTTATCCT
The DNA here is from genome assembly GCA_016617855.1 of Megalonaias nervosa. Lineage (NCBI taxonomy): Eukaryota > Metazoa > Mollusca > Bivalvia > Unionida > Unionidae > Megalonaias > Megalonaias nervosa. The sequence continues at coordinate 2,673 of JAECUM010001818.1, read as the reverse complement.
TGTTAATTTTATCTGACTTATGTTTATGCTGCCTTGGAAGTATATGAATTAAAAATTAATAACAAAATTGTAAATAATTACTGTTTAGAAGTATACTGTTGTACATAATAATTTTAAGGTCTGCTATGCTTGTCAGATGGAATTTTGATCAAGGATGTCTGTTGATGTAAACATGTAAATGCATGCTTAATATATCAGAAGATAATTATTTGAAACCTTTATTTTGTATTTCTTTATTACTAATTACATTTTAGCGATATGACTGAAAAATTGTTAAAAAAAGCTACGTTAAAAATCTAAATCACAATCACACTCGCACTAATTACATTTTTGTATCCCCATCCCTCCTTGAACCCAATGAGAAAGTAAAGCGTCACTCTAGTGTCTGAAAGATCGAGACGATAAATCATTAATTTTGGGACAAGCCAACATTGAAGTGTAAATTTTCAAACTTTAAAATAATGCAGCCTTGGGTTCAGTGCTTCCTATACAAGAATAAATAATATATATATATATCAGAGACCCGAAAGTTGGGGCGTTCTCCACCTATATTCTTGAAACGTTAATTTTTACATATATATTTTTCAATTTCAAATTCTTTTTTTTCAAGCTATCAACGGGACATACTTTTATGCAAACAAACACGTTGTAATTGGCATCAATTGTGTCTTTATTCAGCTGATCGTACACGCGACAAGTCGTTATCCATCGAAGTTTCACCTATGTTTTGGGAAAGGAATACATCTAATTCCTCCATTTAGACGATCTGGATATTGAATGTCAGAATTACAAGACTTCTTTTCACCGTTATCGATCGAGAAATCAACAAATCATTGCAAAATTTGTAAATACTTATCATAATCAATTCATTGTTGCTACAAGCAGCTTGTCAGAGGAAAATGGTGGACTTAAGCAATGCCTAGAGGTGTGTCTAATTTACGCTCGCTGATTGGTTAAATGATCCAGCGTGATTGACAAGTGGCGATAGGTCAATTCTTCTGTGAAAAATAATTATATGGCTATAACAATCGTGGGATTTTACTCTTAAATCTTACATAATAGATGTGTACCAAAAATGTACTATGGTTAAAACTGATGTTAAACGTAACATACTACACTGCTTAACAGTTAACAGGCAGACCTTTGTGTATGTGTCAAATAGGTAACACATGTTCTATTAATTGTGTACTGCACTGTGCAACTTTTGTTATGTGTTTATCAACTGGATAAAAAGCCATACACTCTATGAGGTAAAGGGTTAATCTACTAATCTGAGTAAAATCTGATCTCCACTGTCCTAGTGATTGTCTGACAGTGACCACTTACAGGGCATGTTCTGATGACCTATGTTATTACCATAATTGTTAATTTTATAAGCCAATCAGATGAAATCTTGTATCTTCTCATTTGGGAGACTAAGCAATATAGTTCAAGAGCATCACTGTGCCGAACGATTAGATTCACTTCCATATTTTTGAAAGGTGCACTTTCACTGGCAAATTAAAAGGTCACCAGAATACGGCCCCAAAGTGGTCACTGTCAGATCTTCACATTGGACAGTGGATATCTGATTTTAATCAGATTGCTTTACCTACTTCAAGAATAATCTGTGGATGGCTTGCATTTAAACAAAATGACTCCTGTTCATTTTGGGGTCAAAATGTCAAATGCACACATCCCACAAACTGAAGGTTAAAACTTTTCACCAAACTTGCAACATGTGGAAGGGTGCATCAGGACTATTCTACATCCCCAATCCAGCAGGGAGATTTTGAATAACTTTGATGCAGTTATGTGCAAAGCAACAATCACTACAAATGAGGACATAATTTGTTATTACATTGTTCTGGCCTTGACAATGGCCTCGTCAACATTTTTGTACCATCAAAGTTACATTTAGTACAAAATGTTGAGCAGTAGCTGTTAAAGCTAAAAAATTCAACAAGTGCACATAGGAATTACCATCAGCATCAACTTCATTGATCATGTCTTGCAACTCTGCTTCAGTTGGATTCTGGCCAAGAGACCTCATTACAGTTCCCAGTTCCTTAGTCGTGATTGTGCCATCTCCATCTTTATCAAAAAGACTGAAAGCTTCTTTAAATTCTGAAATGAATTTAAAATATATTTGAAGCTGAAGGCTATGACTGATAAAATGCATTCAGAAACCAACAGAAAACAATGAATGCTATCTTTTTTGCACAAGAGATACTAAGTATAAATTAATGCAGTGCTCTCCCCTGGCCACAAGTTGTATCAGTCTCTATAAAGATCGACGCCTATTCTCAAGTTGGTGATGCTGCTTCTTAGCTCCACTAAACCACTCCGATGGGACCCAATATCGCTTGTAAAAACAATGTTTTAATACTACCAAACCAAAGGACCTCTTGACAAAATCTGCACGTCTTGACTGTAAAATAATCAAGCTGAATCCATGTTTGCCATAGTTTTCTTCGTTGCAATTCTTATAATTCCTCCCAGTAATAAATCATTAGAAATTACCATATATCAAAAGAATTAAAAATTTTATTTTGTGATTTTGTGATCGGTATAAAAAACATTCACATTAACTCCTTGTGTGCACCTCTTTCAAGATGTGCTTTTATGTAGATTTTTGCCCCTGTATATAAACCCCACCAAAAAATTGTAGCATGAGTAACTCGCAGTTTGTTA